>CAXKVX010001758.1:0-211026 GCA_964058865.1 Eleocharis quinqueflora
AAAAAGGTGGATAGGATTGTTAAATTGCCCCTAAAGAAGGTTCAGTGTGTGACATTAAAGGATTTGTCATCTCTTCATCACTCATTCCTTATTGGCTTTTGGCGGACGATGGGAAAAACCTTTTTGCCTCTTAGCTCAAAATTATCGAAAAGGTTTCAGAACAACTTATAATCATCAGACAATTATATGCCTGCATTATTTTGAGAAATGAACCTTAGTTTTCATAAAAATGGGGTAAAGTTCTCTCCTAAGATCAGGTGATAATAGCAGCTTTAACATTAACTGATTCAGTATTTGTTTTCAGGTACTAGTACATCCATTGTGTGGAAAAGGGAAGGGAGTAAGGACATGGAAAATGGTTGCACCTATATTCTGCAGAGCTAAAATAGAGACAAAGGTGGGTGATTTATCTTCTATATAACCTTTTCTCTAGAAAAATGCTTATGGAAATTTCTTTTCAAGAATACTTCAGGAAACATTCTTCTAAAAATGTATTTAATCAGGTGATAGTGACGGAGCGAGCTGGACATGCATATGATCTAGTATCAACGTTACCTGACAGAGAGCTTAGATCTTTAGATGGCATTGTAACTGTGGTACATAAATTTATGTTATCTATAATTGTATGACTTCGAATAACAATTAGACAAGCATGCAATGGGTTAATTAATCATCTTCAGTGTACAGAGTTCTTCTCCTCCATTTTATGTCTAATGATAAATTATGATATAATGTTAATAGGGAGGAGATGGCCTATTTAATGAAGTTCTAAATGGGCTTCTCCTATCAAGGCACAAGGCCTCTTTTCCTCCTCCAACAGGCTTGGGTGGAAGTGGAGACAATTACCAAAACCAACAAATAAATATGACCATAAATGCTGATGTTAGGGGGCATACATCTGCTGACAAAGACAGCTCATCTCCAGATACTTCAGTTGGAAATGATGACCATGAACCACTTCTTGCCACTTTGCAACCTTCTGGAAGTCGTGTCTCGACATTAGGTATGGCATGTCAGCTTATTTACCTAAATACATCTGTTCGGTGGTGTGCCTGTATGAAATATGTTTTGAATTGGATTTTGTACAATACTGGTACAGTATCGACTGGAAATGCCATTTTGTATGTCGTAACAGTTTATTTGACTAAGAGAATTCGACAGTCACAATGGTGGTATGCTTATCCGGAAATGGAAGATCACATTTGAGTGACCTTCAACTGAGTCACCTGTCTAAGTAACATTTCAAGCCTTAGTAAGCATCATGTGATTTTGTAAAAAAAACTAGAATTTACATTTCTGCCTCTGAAAACTTGCAATCTGTGTGTTTCATAGGGACGGAAAAGTTTAACATTGGATGCTGTCCATCTTGATAAAATTTCCAAAATCTAGTACAGAAAATTCCTAAACAAAAAGAATAGCTCACGTGCATATTGTTACATATAGAAGCTTATCTCTTCAGTTTATGTGTTTTTGGTGTTAATTGATACTGCAGAAAGATTTCTATATTCAAAATATATTGTTTTTTAAATTGTTCAATGAAGAGTAATGCATCATGCATGTATTGAGTTACATATAATTATGCATGACATATAGTCATATACCGTAATGATCACTAGACCTGAAATTTGAGCTTCGTTCAATCTAATTAGAACTGATACTATATGCATACTTTATAAATCATGTTTATATTATTTTATATACATAAAATTTTATGAATTATTTTTTGAAAAAATATGAATTATATACATGTGATAAGAAAATAATTATATGAATTGTATGAGTTATATACATGCGAGTTATATGAACTATATACGCGTGATATAAAAAATATACACATAATATGATTTATTGTATATGATATGAAAATACTAATATGATTTACATAAATGTTTTACAATATTAAATTTAATGAGATATAGAAAAATACATACAATATGAATATTTTATATGTAGATAGTATGAAAATATATACATTTTGATATTCATACATTTAATAAGTGACTTTTGATATTCATACAATTAATAAAAAAGGTGCATAATTGATAAAGCATTAAATATAACAATATGCCAAATAATTCTCTGTTTAATTCATGTGGCGAGTGCAACGCAAATGAATTTAGCAAATTTCAAACTTCTACACGAAAACCGCAGGAAAAGTTGTCACATATTATCCAACCAAATAATAAACGACTCAAATCAAGACGGTAATGCCGACACGCACCCATCTTTATACTATTTTAGATTCCCAAGATAAATCGTATTATAGTTATTGTGAAGTCAATTCTTCTGATAGGTTCTGCCCCTTTGACATTCTTTTCTTTCTTAAAACAAGACTTCCGCTGACCATAATTTTCAAATAAAACTTCAATGCATTAGAAAATGAAGAAACATATGTTATGTTGAACATATCTTATCGTCTATATTGATGCTTGACTCTACCTTAATGCAAACATAGGTATGATGGAAATATTAAGCCAATATTAATAGAGTTGACATAACATGATGGGCTTTTTTATCTAATCTTTGAACTTCTGCATGTACTCAGCAGTCAAGCAACATGTCAATGCGTCTATTTAGGAAGTTCTGACAACATTTTGGGCTATATAAAAATGAAACCCAAAAAGATTAGTGAAAAAAAAACTGATAATAATTTTATAACAAATAATATCAGTAATAATAGTAATAACACTAATAATACTTAATAACAACTACAGTAAAACTACACTAAATCATAGGAGTCCAAATTAATTGCGCTCGACTCTTTAGCTCCGAACTAAAAGACTATATAATATTACCCCTAAATCCTAATTCTTAGGTCATGGTTATCGTATGCGGGTTGCTAATTTTCACGCGCTCCAATCTGAAGCCAACTCTTTGGATACATTCCATGCATTCAAACCTCATTTTACTATGTTCCTCCCATGTCAATCTAGGCCGAACCTCTCCTTGTGTTTTCGACACGATTTAACATTCCACTACGCACCGGTGCTTTAGGAGGTCTCCATTGGATTTCTCATATCATCCCATGTCAATCTTGGCCAAACTTCTCCTTGTGTTTTTGCCACGATTTAAACTTCCATTATACACCGTTTCTTTAGGAGGTCTTCGTTGGATTTCTCATATCATCTCAAGCGGTGTTGTAACCTACTCTTCAATCGATGCTACACAACCTATCACATATACCATCATTTCAAATTCAATTTCTTATTGTGTGACCACAACCGCAACATATGCATCAAACATCCTTATTTTTCTGGACATGTTGTCCTTTAGTTGCCTAACATTTTGCACCAATGCCATACAACATCACAGGTCCAATTACCGTCTTGTAGAAATTACCTTTCAGCTTTTGTGGAAACTTTTTGTTATATAGAATGTTAGATGCTTGTCCCATTTTACTCATTTCGCTTCTATTCTTCTGTGGCTAATATTTTCACCAATTTTGCATCACTCTTGTAACATCAATTCTCAATAGCTAAATGCGTCATTTTTAAGCACTACTTGTCAATCCAAACTTGCATCTCCATCCTCTGACCTGACGTCGCTAAACTCGCATCTCATATGGTTTTGAGTCCTACTAAGCCAAAAACATTCCAGTTCTAAAGTTTGTCTCCACAACTCTAATTTTCTAGTAACACCTATTCTACTCTCATCAACTAACATCGCATCATTAACAAAGAGCATACATCAAAGAATATATCAGTTGTCCCTTGTTATCTCACCCATCACCAAGGGAAAAATGTAAGGCTCAAGGCTCAAGGTTGATCCTCGATGTAATTCTATTTAAAGGAAAATTCATTGGTTTTACTGTCACATGCTCTGACAGTAGTTACAATATCATCATAAATATTCTTGATGACATATCCTTGTTGAGGATAATGTACTTGGTTGAAACTTCTTTTTTTTTTCAAGCGCCCACCACATGACATTTCTCGGTATTTTGTCATACACTTTCTCTAAGTTGATGGGTGCCATGTGTAGATCCTTTTTTTGCTTCCTATATTTCTCCATAAGCTATCTCGTAAAAAAATATAGCCTCTGGTGTCGGTCTTCCATGCATAAAATCAAATTATTTTTTCGTAATGCTTATCATTCTTCCTAAACGAAGGTCAATCACTCTCCCAAGCTTCATCGATAAACCAAAATTTAGAGCTGTTTTTTGTAAAATGAGGCCTTGAAGCACGTACACGGTGAGATTCTTGAGAGCAGATTTTAACATCTCTCTTTTTAATTTGTGGGATCCACAGTAACTCATTACACAGTTAAACAGACCAATTGACTCAGGTCAGTCTTATATATGACCCAGTGTTGCAGTTGCCATTTTGTGGCAATTAAAAGATTGTGGTAAGAGTCAGTTCTATAAAAAGCAAATTGCATGTAACTGAGTCGGAGACAAATTTTGGTTTTTGTTGTAGGTGAAGTCCCTTCAGTTTCTTTCCCAAATGATTGGTTCAGATTAGGGCTTATACCTGCTGGTTCAACTGATGCTATTGTGCTGAGGTATGACAAAATTAACTACCTTTAAATAAAGTTCATAGCATTTTCCAAACCAGTTTGGTTTGGAAACCAATGCTGGTTTACTTGGACTGCATTTTCTGAACTTAACTGCAGCACAAAACTATTACATGACCAAAATTGAGTACTTGGCTGGTATGTTCACTGATATGTTCTGTTACATTACAGCCATAACCTGACCAGTATATGATTAAAATTGAGAACTACGATACCAGTTATATGTTCTTCCCAATGGCTTAACAAACTTCATTTCCCTGTTATGTAGCACAACTGGAGTAAGAGACCCTGTAACATCAGCACTGCATATCATTCTAGGTAGTAAGATGTCTCTTGACATAGCTCAAGTTGTCAGATGGAAAACTAGCCCTTCCACTGTCATGGAATCTCCTACTCTTCACTATGCTGCCTCCTTTGCTGGGTATGGTTCCAAGAGCTCTTGTTTTGATTCAACAAATTGCAAAACTTTTTTTACATATTATTTTTTCTTTTCATATCCAGGTATGGATTTTATGGAGATGTTATCAAGGAGAGTGAGAAGCTTCGTTGGATGGGTCCTGTGCGCTATGATTATGCTGGAACAATGGTTTTTCTTAAGCACAAGTACTTCTCTTCATTTATGGCATTGTTCATAGGAGTCCAGATTGCCATAGAAAATGCACAAGTCCCGTAGTCTGCACATGAGCTTTCGTACCAAAATCAGACAGTTCAGTCCAAATTTATAACTGCCCCTCCCTTAAAAAAAATAAGGTTATTTGGATGCTTTGATTTGATTGTACAGCAGAGCATGGTATATCTTTGCCATTACTTTCATGCAGCAAATCTGAACCCCACTCTATATATCGTAAATATGAATTCAGTGGAATGGTTGTTATTTGTTAATTATAAAGAAGGGGCTGGCTGGAAAGCTGCGATAGGATTACAAAGGAAAAAGGAAAAACAGAGTTATGGGGGTTGGTGTGTGTGTGTGGGGGGGGGGGGGGGTGCTCTGCATTTGGTTTTCATCCGGCTTCAGTTAGCCTATGTTACTGAGGGTTGTAGACCAGGTATAAGATTTGGGTGGTGGCAGCGATTACTGTGATATTTTGTCCATTGAACCCAGCATGATAGGGAGTGAATTCAGTGGAATGGTTGTTATTTGTTAATTATAGAGAAGGGGCTGGCTGGAAAGCTGCGATAGTCGGATTTACAAAGGAAAAACAGAGTTATGGGGGTTGTGGGTCTGCATTTGGTTTCTGTCCTGCTTCAGTTAGCCTATATCACTGAGGGTTGTCGACAACGTAAAAGATTTGAGTGGTGGCAGCGATTACTGTGATATTTTGTCCATTGAACCCAGCATGATAGGGTGTTAGTACTTTAGTTTAGCAGTAGAATGTAGTAGTCTTTTGTATTTTTAAGCAAAGAAAACTATCAAAAAATAATAAGAAAAATGAAATAATAATTTGCTCCAATTGCAGTTATCTGATGTTTTACTTGAACCAGAGCGTATTTGTAAATTCCTGATTCTGAAACTCTGTAATTGATTAACTAATACTTCTTTTTTCCAGAATATACGAGGCAGAAGTAACTTACTTAGAACCACATAATATTGAGTCTACCTCTCATAGACCCAGAAGGAAATGGCAAAAACAAATCTGCCGCACAAATTGCACGGTATGTAGCCAGCCTACTCTATCAGAATCTGACCAAGACTTGTTAGATGGAGCAGTCAGCAAATCTGATATCTATAACAACAAAGATCTGAAGTGGTTGAGGTTAAAGGGTCACTTTCTCAGCATTGGCGCTGCCGTCATTTCCTGTAGAAATGAAAGAGCACCTGATGGTCTGGTAGCTGATGCTCACCTCTCTGATGGTTTCTTGCATCTCATACTAGTCAAAGATTGTCCTCGTCCTTACTATCTCTGGTAAATTTTAGTAAACTAAACATGATTTTCTCTATTGCTTTCCAGCTTGTTATTCAGTCAGTATAGGGTGTGGTGATATGCAATTGCTCCTAACCAACGATCTAGTTGCTACAATTAGTTTATTTGATTACTACTTTGCGCTCCATTTATCTTCATTATTGAACTATATTTTCCTTGTCGACCACGCTGAAATTTGTCTGCATCATTAAAAATGCCGAAATAGCCTTCATTCCCCTAAAAATAGAGCTCCTAAAAATAAACGACTATTGTTCTAGCGGTGTTGGCTACAGCCGGAATGGACTTGGGCTACGTCTGAAGTGCTTATACTGAGTCCTGAAAATGACTTAGCAAAATTCCTGACTTGATCTTGGTTTGTAGTACTAGGCTACGACCTTAGGGCTTGAAAGCTTCAGCCGAAGGTCTGTACTAGGGTTGCTTTAGACAATAAATTTTGCCAAGTGTTTGTTGCTCTCAAATGGCCTTATGCTGATCTGACCTTCGGTTATAGAGGCGAAGACTTCAGTTGTAGGTTAGTACTGGAGATGAAATATGGTTTGGAAATTAGCAAATTAAGTCCTTGATCTGCTTCATATGTACAGTGCTTTAGTCGAAATAGTTAAGCTCTTCAACTGTAGACAGTGTATAAAATTTGTTTCTTGTCTTGACTTGTGCAATCTCCCAATTCAATTCAGATCGTCCAGTCAGACTCCACTTGTATTCTGGAATTAAAACAAATATAGGACAATAACTTGTACTCTTACATGTTTTTTTATCAAATTAACTCGGATTAAACTAAAATTTGGTCATAATAAATACATTTTGTCCCGGTAAAAGTATTAACATTTTGGCTTATTAAATTTCTCTAAGCCTAAACCTTTGCTTGTTCTCAAGCAAGACTAAATGCTTACTGTAATTATCAGGCTAGTTATGTCATCAGAATCAAGTATCTAAACTATCATAAACAACAATAGGTTTCACAAGTACTTTTACAAACTAATATGATAATGCATAAATGCATAAATGGAAAGATCTGCTCATGTCTGAAGTCGCCCTAAATATTATATTATTTAAATAATATGATAAGTATGAGACATGCCCTTCGAAAGAGCATAATTATCTTCTCAAAATTGCTTAGGATCATATGCCTTTTTTTCTACACAATGATAAGTAAATTATTTTTAAGTTCTCTGATAACCTGTGCACCAGAAAATAGTTCGAAGGGAACAAGAAATAGCAGTTAATTTGCAAGAGAAATTAATCTTACACAACTGATACTGCAGGCATCTTACCCAGCTAACAAAGAGAGGCTCTGACGCACTGAACTACAGCTTTATAGAACACCACAAGGTCAGTAGTAATCCTACGGTAACAACCTTTCACTTTAAATTCTAAATTAGGGGTGTTAATTTTTTATCCAACCCGACGGGTCAACCCCATCTAAACCCAACCCGATTCGACATGATTGGTGAAAAAATGGGTTTGGTATGGGGCTAGAATTTTTACCCGTCAGGTCGGGTCAATCCTTGTGTATTATTGAGTTTAATTTGGAAGTTACCATTTAATATATTTTATTTTCTTTAATTAATATTAATAAGATTAATTATATTTTAATTGAGATTAAGTTAAATAAAAATATAATAAAAATACAATTATTAAACTCCTTAATCATGTTACCTCGGTCGGAGTGGGTTAAGATTGAGAAATTTTTGACCTGTTCGGACACTGGGTCTGGTCAAACCTGAATAACAAAGAATAAAATAATACCACTTGACCCAAACCCAATCCGACCAGACCCCTGACCCGTTCGGTATTGTAGATCAACCTTAATTAGTCAGTAACTTATCTTCTGATCTCAGACTGCAGCCTTCACTTTCGTCTCACAGCACGATAGAAGCTTATGGAATTTGGATGGAGAGGCTCTTCAGGCATGCCATGTGTCGGTTCAGGCATGCCATGGTCTAGTTAACCTCTTTGCATCTGGACCAGAAGTATAAACATTACTATCACCTTACCTCTTGTCACCATGTAAATTTACCACGTGATTAGAGTTCCAATTAATTAAAATTTGCAAAGCACGTTTATAGGAATGTTGGGTGGCGCATTTGTAGTTCTTTATATAATTTATTACAGGCTAAGTTAAAAGCCTTCAATAATTTGCTCAATTGACAGTAATTTGAGATTAATCTTCTTCATCTAGACCGGAAGACAATTTGAGGTTTGGAGCTAGTTAACAGGCACTTTATTCATTTTTTATTTTCCTTTTATTGGAAAAAAAAGTTGTCGCTCTTTTCATTGTTTCAGGCGAGGACCAATGAGCTGCTTTGCTTAAATTTCAAGGATAAAAAATGTATGCAGTGCTTGCTTTGGAAACAAAAGTTATACAATATGCTTGGAAGAGAGCAACCATAATAATTGTCCAAATTGATTCCAACTGAAGGTAATGTTTTCGAAATCTGCACAATCCAGCTCACGTGTTTCACTGTCACATAGAAAGAATGATGATGGCATCATTCTCTTCTTCTTTTCACTTCAATTTCCAAGGTATCAAATTAAAGCAATTAAAGGTTTACGACCTGATGCTAATGCACTCGATCTCATGCTCATGTTTGCTAATGCACTCGATCTCATGCTCATGTTTGGTTTAAGACCTGCACATCACGTGCACCGACCCAGCACATGCAATTACTTTTGGTGGTCTCCAACAGGCAACAGGCAACAGGCAAGTGACAAGTGAACTCAAAGGGACCAAACCAACTAGTGTCTAGTGTCTAGTGTTAATGTGTTATCCATCCAGAATTACATCTCAAAGCCATCATATCATGCCCATGTTCTCTCAACTCCTGCGTCGTCATCATAAAGACAGTGTTGGAATTGACAAGTAACATTTAATAAATAAAGTTCAAATTGTTTACAATTTCTTTAATCATGTGTGTAATGGGCCGATACCCTGTGTATAAATTGAATCAGTGCACAAATGGAATCAGCCGGTACAGATTCACCCCATCAAATGTTGACACAAGTTGTTCAAATTACATTGAATATGCGGTGCAAATTTGGCAGTAAATGATTTTGTCTTTTACATATGAATGGTTTACATATGTGTAATTACCGTATTTTGCACCAATATTTATTAGGTATTGCAATATGAGGTTGATCTTTGTATCGATAATGAAACTTGGAAGTAGTTATAATTAATTATAAATTAAGAAATATATAATTGTAATTATTGTAGTTATAAATAATACAATAATTATCTTAATTAGATACAAAGTTTAGCTATTATTTATAAATAGCATTTAACACTAATAGAGGAAAGGTAAAATGCTAAATTTTAAAATGATTCTAATTAAGGATGTCACACCCCATAAATATTACGTAGCTTAGGGGTGTTAATTCCGCCACGTGTACTTGTTTACAAGTACACGAAAGACTTAATTTATTATTATAGAAACAAGATGATCTTAACAAATTTTATATAAATAGAGGAATATCACACACAATGAACACAATACAAGAACATCCAACAACCAAATATATATATATATATATATATATATATATAACGGTGTCCTTTACAAAATTTACAGCGAAAGCTAAAGAAATATAAAATACACACAAAGAGGTCGGTCTCATCAAAGGACGTGAAACCGATCCTCACTATCCTACTACAAACTACTCCTAACCAATCGAAATATAAGAAAACAAATCAAAAGGAATGTCCACAAAATGGAAGACACCGAGACTCCATCTAGTGCTCTCATCTTGGGCTTCAAAATAGTTCCTGCTCCTTACCTGGACCCCACAACCAATCGTGGAACGTGAGATATAAAATCTCAGTGTGGATTAAGGTCCAGCCTTTAGGTTTATATCCGATTCGGGTTGGACCAAATCACATTTAAAGAACTTATCTTACAATTTAAATTACTAGACCTAAATGTGTATAAGTAATCCATAACTCCATTTAATTATTTTGACTCTATCAAAAGAGACGATACGAAAAAAAACCCAAAAGATATATGAGGAATAATAATATATAGATAGTAATAAGGGATATTTTCAAAACTCCCAGACAAAGGAATAGATTGTCAATTATCAAATCCCCAGTTGAAGGTCATCAGGATTCGCCCCCTTAGACGGGTCTCGTATTCGAGTCGCCAATCTAAGGGTATCATTAGACGGGTCCCGTATTCGAGCCGCCAATCTAACTTAATTTTGAGTTTCCAGAACGAAACGCCCTGGTAAAATAGAGCGGCTACAAAAAGCACACACTCGGTCAATAAGCGAACCGAGATGCCTACCCTCACAAGAAGAGAACAATACAAAGAAAACACTTGGTCTCAACCGTCATACGGAAATAAGGAACCGACTACCCGTTTGAAAATAATATAATAAAAGGGAACTCCCTGTACTAGTTAAAGCCAAGGGGAGCCCCAGACTTCCTCTGTACCAACCAGGGGCCAAAGGAGGAAGCCCTTCGAATATTAGGAGATCTCGAAATATTGGCTAATGAATAATATAGTAAAGAACATAATAGCTCCAATACTTCACATATGACACGCATACTCTAAACTGAGAATCCGAACCTTAATCACTCAATTGAGGAGTTATTATAATACTATTTATTAATAAGGATATTGAAAAGAAAACTCTCTATCTGGCACTACGAGCCATCAAGTGATGGTTATCGTTGGTGTGGATTAGTCGAATGTCCTTAAGGACATCCCGTTGAGAGTATCCCATGGGCTGTGTCAGACACCATGACACATACTCCCTCCACGATGCCCTCAGACTACATCCAATCTAAAGCTCACCGGCCCGACGCTCTTCATTCCCGACGAAATACATATAGTATAAAATACGCATTCTACCTAGAATTATTCTAATAGCCTATACGATCTGTATACCGAATCTTACATGCAATTATGAGATGCACATGACATGCAATGCGGGTTAGTCTCAATTATTGGTACAGTTACCGGTATGCATAGATGGCAGTTCAAGTTCTACGGGCCTGATTAACATATGTTTGGTAATTTGGTATCGCAGTTCAATTTAGGTAGGTTTGGTAGGTCCTAGTTATAGAAGAAAGGGATATAAACCTCAGGAACCACACCTGAGATAGCTGGAGCGATACGCAAAGTCGACTCTACTCCGGGGGCAGCTCTGAAGCGTCCGCGCCTGTACCAGTGTCGACAGCGTCAGTAACGACCTCGTCTCCCGCGAGTGGATACGAGTCTGCTAAATCTCCTAATTTAGTGATCAGGTCGTAATTAGTTAGACTGAACATTTGAGTATAAGAATCTAGGCGTTTGAGACGTCCTTGATGCTCCTAACTTAATTTACTTGTTATTTTTACTTAGTCAATTTCCGGTGCAGTGTCCTTGCTGCACGGTGAGTATAGGGATCACAGGTTTCCCTTACTTTGTTTAATTTATGTGTTAATTCAGTTGTGTTACTAATCCATTAATTATTTGACGTCATGTCGGTATCTTACATAACATCAATAAAGAACAACGCGATGAAAGCATGTTATAAATTCAACCACTTTTAACTTGGACTTTTAATTAAACTAAGCAAAGAAGAAAATAAAATATCTTAATAATTATATGTGCATATTAATATTGTGCTTATAAAGAAATTGATAAATATATATTATTTTATTTAAACGTTTACTTAGTCATATTTGTGTGTTTCATGTGTATTGTATTCATTCATAGAGAAATTGATCGATATATACATTTATATTCATGTTACTACTTAGTCATATTAACGTACGTGTATCGTACGTAATTAATTGCGTAATACGTTGTGATATAAATAAATTGATCAATATATATTATTATATATATAATCTTACTTAGTCCAATTACGTGGGTGATGTTTGGAAATTAGTAAGTAGGGAAAATTTGTTTTTTGCCACTACAAAACTTCTAAATTGTCAAAATGCCACTACGAAACATGAAATTGTCAAAATGCCATTAAAATCACAACTGAATTTTTTTTTGCCACTATCAACATATAACCTCAATAAAAAAATACAATTTTTTTTAAATTCCCAAATTACCCTCCCCTTCTTCTCCTTGAAGCTGCCTCTCCCTCCCTCTTTCTCCTCCTCCTTACAGATAAATTCTTTTCTTATCTTAATACCTTGATAAGAATAACAATTAACATAAACATCCAATCCACCATAAATATTCCATCAAATTAAAAGTCGTCTCCCACAACTCATTCTCTTGCAGTGCTTGAGACATCATTCCCACCGTCTGGCGCGGGATTTAGAAAGGAGATGGTGCCGTATTTGTCTCAGCTTCTTTGTTTTCTTCTGAAAACAAATTCGCCTTTCTTGATTAATGCGTACCCATACTTCGCTTACAAGGCAGACCCTAAGAGTGTGAATTTGAACTATGTGTTGTTCGAGCCAAATGCAGGGGTAGTCGATTCCTGTTCGGGGCTCCGGTATGATAACATGCTTCATGCGCAGGTGGATGCAGTAAGGACAGCAATTAGAAAGGTAAAATAATAGAAATCTGAGTAGCACACTTTCAAAAAGAGAAAGAGGCAAAAAATACTTAGTAATATGTTTCACCAGCTCTAACCTTTTGCGTTATGTTATAGGCTCCATTTAGCTGGAAAGCAAACTAGGAATTAATTAAGCATTAAAAACACATTAAACAAATTGTCGCTGAGTGGCATGCATCACTCATTGCTCATCATTGGCCTCTTTTTCTTGAAAGTTTTGAGGTTCATGAAAGATAACAAAGATTAGATATTTTAATTTTCTGGGACCAAACCTGAAATGAGAAATAGTTTCAGATTTCCTTTTCGGTGCTTCAAAATTCAGAGCGTCTTACATTCGAATCTGTAACGCTTATATTCGGGCTGGTTTTTGCTGAGGGGGCAGGTTTTTAATTTAAAGCCAACTTAAAAGAAAAATCCTATGAAACAATGTACACACTGTCTGCTTCAAGGAGAAGAAGGAGAGGGCAATTTGGGAATTTACAAAATTTTGTATTTTTTATTGAGGTTATATAATGATAGTGGCACAAAAAAAATTCAGTTGTGATTTTAATGGCATTTTGACAATTTCATATTTCGTAGTGGCATTTTGACAATTTAGAAGTTTTATAGTGGCAAAAAACAAATTTTCCCTAATAAGTATATATATGCGTATATTTATCTGAGATACTTATTTAGTTGTCTTTATAGTTAATTAATTATTTAATCACGTCATTATGCTTAATATATACTTAGTTATTTTAAATATGTAGTTCGTGACGCATAATCTAAGTCCTAATGTCTTTTGCTAATTACGTTGTCGTACCAATTAGCTTTCCTACTATATAACTATGTCGTGTATTATTCGTTATACTTTTGGTGCTACATATAATATAGAAAAGGTATAGAAAATATATAAAAATACAAAGAAACACAAGTTAATCCCTTTTTAATTTGTGTTTTGTTTTGGTGTTAATCCTGTGGGATCAGAAGTCCGTACTTGTGCGTCATAGCCGTAGCTCGTGCTGCACGGACTTTTAGTCGTCATTTCTCAATTAATACATTTCTCGATCCTTTTTATTATTCGAATCTAGTTACTAAGTATTATGGGCTAAACCTACTAGTTGTGTAACGTCTGTATAACACCCAACTCGGCCCAACTAGGGTCAAGGCCCAAATACTTAGAACTATTTTATTCATTTAATAGTTTGTTTAACATGGTCATGTAGTATCTGTGTGGTCCAGTAGGCCCATTTTATTTAGTCATTAGAAGTTCATTAAGAGTCCAGTGGGCTTAATAGGCCCACAATTATCCAACATGGCCCAAGTCCAATTAACAGATGTCCATTAACTAATTATTATTAAATTCAGCCAAGGGTTTAGCAAAGGCCCTTATCGATCCTTACAGCCCAGGCATTACTCTGGGCTTGTCTCTCACGCAGAAAATCGACAAGCACATAGGGCCAACGTAAAGAAAAGTTAACCAACACTAGCCCTGCCATCACAACAACAAAACAGACTGGTAGAAGAGTTTACCAGTAGGGCTGGTACGGGGTCAGGTACCAGAAGGGATGAATTATAGCCCAGGCAAGCATAACAAGGTGCAATCAATACCAATAGTTTGGTTCAGAGCCCAAAGTGAAAATCATACCCAGTAATTCGGGGGTTTGAAGTATGATACCAAAAATGCAACTAAGGCAGTATGCTATAACCTAACTCAGAATTTTGGTACCGTGCTGGCACACACCTATAACAATACAATTTGTTGCAGGCACTACTATTTTCTTTTCACAACCACAGAACCACATCAAGAGCAAGCATCATAGCTCAAAATTTTACAGTAAGAAACAAATCGTAAACCAACAAAACAAGCCCAAGGAAACAACAATGTCGTTCAAGATTTGTCAGAACGAAAAAGAAATAATGAGTCTTGTTATTACCAGAAACAAGGGACGATGAGAATCGACCATAATAGAGAAAAAGGGTTAAGGTGCTGCTCTCACCACTTCTCCAGCTCGGTTGCTGCCTCATCTTCCTTTCCCTTACCCGATTGTTCGGATTAGTTTCATTTTCTATCTAATCTCAACGCATGAGGACCTATAGATCCGTCAAAAAGGGAAGAGAGGCGCATCTTCGAGCTCTTTAAAAGGAGGTGGTGAGAGAGAGAGACATGGAGCAGGTCGTGGGATCAGACAGAGAGGGTGAGGTGGCCACAACCGATCGTACCAGCACTCGAGTGTTTCGAGCCGTAAGTCAAAGAGATACATGTTCTCCTTTTTCCCTTATTGGTGATGTGCCTTGTGAACAATAACACATCAAGGGGGAGAGTACGGAAGTGAGCTGAGACAGCAAGACGGAACAAGGATAAGGGATAGGGGAGTACAACGGGAAGGAAGGAAACAAATCAAAGAAAAGAAAGAGGAACAGGTGATGTAAGAGGAACAAGTAGGTTTAATGAAGAGAGAGAGGGTTTGCTGAGATGGCAGGAGAGAGGAGGTACCGCCACGGAAAAAGTCGTGAAGGAGACATAAGGGAAAAAGGTGAGAGGGATGAGGTGGCATCTGCAGAAGAGATCTGTCGGATGGGAGAAGAAAAAGAGGAAAGGAGATAATATTATTAATAATAGTTATAAAGTATATATAATATACTAAAATATTGTTAATTACAAATATTATACAACATAATCAAATAATAACGATAATTATAGTAGTAATAATAACAATAATATAAAAAATATAATAATAAGAATTATTTTAATATAATAAAACATTAATGAAAATTATTAGTAATTATTAATATTATTTAATAATATTAAAAATAATAATCTAATAATATTAATAATAAGAAGTATATAAAATATACTAAAATATTGTTAATTACAAATATAATATAACACAATAAAATAATAATGATAATAAAAATAATAATATAAAGTTAATTATAATTTGCATTATTTTAAAATAAATTCATAATAATTAATAGTAATTATTTATATTATTTTAATAATAAAGATGATATAATAATAAAGTATATAAAATATACAAAAATATTGTTAATTATATATAATCCAGCACAATCAAATAATAATAATAATTATAGTAATAATAACAAGAAATAAAAATATAATAATATGCATTATTTTAAAGTAATAAAATAATAATTATTATTAAAAGTAATTATTAATATTATTTAAATAATAAAGATAATATAATAATATTAAAAATAATAATAAAGTATATATAATATATTAAAATATTGTTAATTACATTGCAAATTTTGTTGCTTAGTCATACAAAACATTATATTCTGGTATTCCATCTATATGATGGTATACCGGAATAGCCTCTTTTATCATTATTCTATTCTTTCAAAACACGTCATTTCTTCCGTGTTGGAATATTCCTTGAGTGCCAAACGGGCCCGTAGTGAATTAAAAATGGGTCGGGTCAGGCTGGGCCATTCCAAATCCGTTTGATCCAACCGGTTGACCGATCCATGGGTTGTCCGATCCAATGGGTTGGCAGGGCCGAGTTTGGTCAAAAAAATTTAATCCAGCCGTAACCCAGTTTACGTGTGTTGTACGTGTTAGAGGGGGTCATGGTTTAGCGGATCGACGAGTTTGAGCCGGGTTAGAGGGGGCCATGTTCGGGTCGGTTTGGCCTGGTTTTTTTAATCTAATTTTCCATTTTTTATGATTTTTTTTTGAATTTTTAATTAGGATGGGTTAGTGGCGATTTATGGATTATATCTGGATTAATGGCGGGTAAAGATGGCTTATACTCGAGTTAGTGACGGGTTAAGATGGATTATATCCGGGTTATGACGAGTTATATCTGGGATATGGCAGGTTATACCTAGGTATGGAGGGTTATCACGGGTTATACCCATGTTAAGATGGGTTATTTTCGGGTTTGGTTGGGTATTAAGACGGGTTATGGCGAGTTAGACGGGTCGGGTCGGTCGGGTCGGGTTGGATTTAACACATATTTTTCCAACAAGGATGACCGCTATCCATCTTAGGTCCCCGATTTTTTTAGATGAATCCACACGAGTTTGCCCTCGGGTTGAGCCGGTCAGGACCGTGGCCTCGGGTTTTTGGGCCAGGTCGGACCTGGTCATATTTTGTCAAATTACTAATATGATGTGAATTTAAATTTTGCTAATTTGAATAACTTGAAATATTTAGAGTTTGTAGTTTGATATTCCAACTTAATAAATTAGTTGAACTAAAAATAAAATACTATATTTGAATCGACAGTTATTATGTAAGACTTATATTTTTTAACTAAAGCTAAAGTCATATCCCAAAAAAAGTTATATGACTACTGACTAGACATGAAATGAGTTGATTCAAAATGAAAGTGAATCCAAAATTGGAAGAAGATATGAAAAAAGAGGGAGAAGTGGGGAGAAATTGCATTGCTAAGAAAAGAAGGTAAGCAATGATTGGAAGCAAATATAGAAGATCGATAGAAGGTAAGTCCACATGCTCGCAATAATAATTAGATAGAAACAGCTTCGCTTCTACAAATCTACAATAATTAGAGGGTACAGCACACCAGCACATGGGGACGCTTATTTAGGATATTAATTTTGATCTCTTCGCACAATTAATTAATTGTTTTCCAGATGGAGATGGTCCTAAGAATAAATAATGCAGACGGCCTTCGATTGTTCCAGGTGGGAATTAATGCTATTAATCAAATTAAAAAGAAGATTGACAAAGACATTTTGTTAAATAAATTTGTTAAGAGTATAACCGATTAAAACCTTACAAAATAAATGTAAAAAAGAAAAAGAAAAAGAAAATTGGAAGAGTTAGGGAGATGGAGCCCAGAGTTAGGTAGGTGACTTGTCTGGTCGCACGTGCTGGGACAGGGACCACCTTGGACCACGTGACTCGACTCCACCCCGGGCACGGGCAGTCGGGCAGGGCTTATTCCTCTCGCCCGGATTCCATTGCAACTCCTTATATTCGTCACTCTCAGTGGCGAGTATAAATTTTGTATTTTTTTAAACCACGGGAACACCATTTTTGTCTAGAATTATTGGTGCTTGTTAAACTCGCCACTGACAGTGACGAGTTTAGCCTCTACACTCGTTACTGGCAGTGACAAATTTAGCATGCATCGTTTTTTTTAAAGATGGGAAATGGTAAAAGAAAGGTAAACTCGGCACTAGAATCTGCGAGATAGCAGATTCCGAATTCAGACTCACATTTTGTTTCGTTAAAGAAAACATCGGAATGAAACAAAACGATGAAACTCATTGCTTCGGTCTTTGACCATCTCCTCTCTCAGCACACTAAAGAAAACTAGAACAAGTGAAGAATGATTATAACTATACACAAAAATCAAATCTTCCATCTCCTCTTTCAAATAGTTCTTTTTCGTCTCCTCTCTCATCACATTCTCACAGTATAATTCTTTTTTATGAAATTAAAACAAATCTAACGAATATACGATCACAAACAAAACTATTAACAACAAAAGATCATAAAACAATTTATTTTGGTTAAATTAAGAGCCATGGACAGCTCTAGGGTTGTGAACCCAGAGAATAGATTTTGATGATTTGACCAATCAGACGAAGTATCATACGTAAAAAATACCGTACACGTGTATTTCCATGAAGTCACGCACGCCTCCGTTCAAAGTTCAAACCACCGCGTCAATTACAAGATTAATATCCTCCTGCAATTTAACACGAGGATTCCGTTGGCTTTTCTAAATCGAAATAAAATGCAACGAAATTTAATTTGAAGAATAATTTGAAGAAGCAATGCAATGATTAAAGAGGCTAGCTTGCCTTTGGGACCACGAAACCATCTTGGCACATGACATGTCATGGTGATACAACAGTTATGATTCATTGATCGATCATGATATTGCTAAGAATAAGAATAAGAATAAGAATAAGATAGCAACTTTGATTATTAAATTGTTGTTGTTGAATCAATGAATCAATGAATCAGAGAGATAATAATGATGTGATGATACGGAAAGATCATTGTGGGTCATGTTATCATGTATGTGCTGGTCTAAAGAGGGACATCATAATATGGTGATTGGCGTAGGGACAGGGACAGGGACAGGGACAGGGACCCATGCATGCCCATTTTCAATCAATTTGTGGGCCCTCCTACACATGCTCTTCTCCAATTCTTGTACTAAATGACGCAAATAGAGTGCTCGCTACAAGCACGGATCATATGGACGGGCACCGACACGAGTTGTACGGATGGGACGGATAGAACGAGTCGGGTTGAGTTTCGCGTGATGATTTAAATACGTCTTCAGTCTTCTGATCCGTAGGGTTGAGCGGAACGGGTTGGAACAGAGCGAGTACATGCGGTTCATAGGTTTATTGTTTTTTCTTTTTAAATCCGGAAATTTTCAAATAACCCAAAATAATTTCAAGAAGTTCCAAGAAAATGGCAAGAAATCGAAAAACTTGCAAATTAATGTCAAGTTCAATTTTTTCATATAAAACAGCTAAAAATAATGCAATGAAAGTCGTGAGTGAAGCAAGAGGTCGAGCTTATTAGGATCTATATCATAAGCTAGATACAAAGGAAGGCAAAAATGACGTTTATAAGATTGTCAAACTCCGCGAGAGAAAGACGAGAGATTTCAGCCCAGTCAAATAGACTTTTGGTGAAAGACGACGATATCAAGAACAAATGGAAAAAAATACTTCGACAAGTTGTTCAATTGAGAGAACGATAGCACTATGGTTGAGCTAGATGACTCTTTTGACGACACTAACATGCGATTCGTTCGAAGATTCAAGAGACGGAGGTGAATGAGGTTTTAAAAAGAATGAAAGTAGGTAAAGCTTTAGGGCCTGATAACATCCCGACCGAGGTATGGAGATGACTTGGAGACATAGGGATAGTATGGCTAACTAAGCTATTCAACAACATCTTCCGGTCAAACAAAATGTCGGACGAGTGAATAAGAAGTATATTAGTACCTATCTTCAAGAATAAATGAGATATTCAAAGTTGTACTAATTACAGAGGAATCAAGCTTATGAGCCATACAATGAAGCTTTGGGAGAGAGTGATTGAGCATCGTTTAAGAAATATGACAAGCGTTATGAAAAACCAATTTGGTTTTATGCCCGGACGATAAACTATGGAGGCGATTTTCTTGACAAGACAACTGATGGAGAAATAAAGAGAGCAGAAGAAGAATATGCATATGATATTTATCGACTTGGAGAAAGCGTATGACAAAGTACCGAGAAAGATCATGTGGTGGACATTTGAAAAGTAGAAAGTTCTAACAAAGTATGTTAACCTTATCAAGGATATTTATGATAACGTTTTGACTAGTGTCAGAACATGTGACGTCGAGACTGGTGACTTTCCCATTAAGATAGGATTACATCAATAACTAGCCTTGAGCCCTTCCATTTTTGCCTTAGTGATCGATAAGATCACGAAAGATATGCAAGGCGATATCCCTTGGTGCATGTTCTTTGCAGATGATGTTATCTCAATTGACGAAAGTAAGGTATGGTGAGTAGAAATTCGAGTTGTGGAAGAAGACTTTACAATCAAAAGGTTTTAGACTTAGTAGGACTAAGACCGAGTATATGAAGTGCGAGCTCAGTGACGTTCGATAAGAAGATTAAGATGTCAGTTTAGATGAACAAGTAGTGCCTAAAAGAAATATATTTCGGTATGTGAGATCGATGCTACCGAGTGATGGTGAGATTGATGAAGATGTTGGTCATAGAATAAGAGCGGGTTGGATAAAATGACGACAAACATATGGCATCCTATGCGACAAGAAGGTCCCGCAAAAGTTGAAAGACAAGTTCTAAGAACGATGACCAGACCCGTAATGTTGTATGGAGCGAAATGTTGGGTTACTAAAGGATAACACATAAAAAGATGAGCATGACAGAGATGCGTATGTTACGGTGGATATGTGGGCATACAAGAAGAGATCGTGTTAGCAATGACGATATACGTGACAAGGTCGGGGTTGCACCAATTGAAGATAAACTTTTTCAACATCATTTGAGATGATATGACATATCCAGCGGAGGCCTTCTGATGCACTGGTACATAGTGGAGTTTTAAGCCGCGTTGAAAACACAAGAAGAGGTAGGGATTGACCGAAATTGACATGGAATGAAGCTGTAAAAAAGAACTTAAAGGCATGTAATGTCTCCAAAGAGTTGGCGTCAGATAGGAGTATATGAAAGTTAGCGATCTATGTACCAGAACCGTGACAAACTAAATTTTAGAAGTAGTATTATAATTGTACGACTTTAGTCTATGATTAACGACGTAGAATACTAGTCTAAACTTATGATTGGTACCAAAAATTTCTTCTGTGTCCATCAAAAAGATTTTTTTGGTATTCTTTATTTAGGATTAAAAACAAATCCCATAAAAAGGTAATAATTAACACTTCATACTTGGAGAAATACATTCATAATAAATATATGCAAAATAGTAAAGCTAAATATAATCCTACAATCAATGAAGTGGCTTAATTTAAAATTTACCATTTTTTTGCATGCACCAAGATTTCATATTAGAAAACAAGCTAATGTTAATACTCAGGTTACTCTCTTTTACATCTAGTTATAAATTTATTTTTTTCTATAATCAGCATTTCTTCTCTCTGAAATGAACATCATAAATATTCATCAAAATAATATTTCTTTTTTATAGTGTTAGATGAGAGCTGAAATTCTCAAATCATCACAAATAATATTTGAAGTTAATTGTAGTTCCTTTAAATTAAAATTGTAGATGATGGGATTTGTTAGATTTGGTCCTTCTAGGGATGATTAGAAGCGTCGCCAGGCATTTTCCAAGGAGCAAATTATTGTGCAGCTCTAAGCAATGATAAACACGGATTGATATTTGATAGTTTGGTAACATGTAATGCAATCATGCGACCTGACATGGCCCCACTCTGTGAGTTGTGAGTTGTGAGTTGTGAGCCATGAGACAGGCAACTAGAGGGCCCATTCCTGTACTGATTCCATCCTAACAGCACAATGCAACAAACTCAGAATTCAACCCGAAACCCCTTACCTATCTATCATGCACCAAAATATATCAAATTATACTCAAAACCAATTGGGAAAAGCATGCATGGTTATATAATTACTTGCTCAAATTATTATGTTTTGTGCTAATTAATTACTGGTATCAATTCGATTACATGCATTTTAAATGCTGTGACATGTCACAAAGCCACAAAGGAAAGGATGCCACAGCCACAGGGGAGAGATGTAGGAAACATAATTAGGCGAGCAAGCACCTCTTTATTTATTTATTTATTTTTTTTTTTTTGAAACCTTCGCAGAAGCTGCGAAGTCGTGAGAGGGGAATCGAACTCTCGACCTTTGGGTAGAACAATCCTGAAACTTTTTCTCCTAGCCAACTGCGCTACCTCCCCTCTCCCAAGCACCTCTTTATTAATTCAGACATTATAGAGAGAGAATCAGACACTTCAACCCTTTATAAAAACACGCTTATGCCCCCATGTTTTTTCTTCAACACATACTTTACCCTTTCTAGTTTCTACTCATCTCCCTCTCTAAGCTAGCTCTAGAACCTATTCAACCTAGCACAAAGTTAGACAAACAAATTAAGATCCAAATAAGAAGGGAAAGGAACAAGAAAATTAAAGGAAGTAAGAGATGATGATAGGAAAGGAAGATCTGGGTCTTAGTCTCAGTCTCAGCCCGACAATCGCCACCGTGACCAATTGTCGGTCTCATCAGCTCAATCCAATGCCTACTTTTTCTCCTCTAGGTACACCTTAAGCTTGAATTGATGGAATATGTATAGATATAGTTGCACTTACATGTCTCCTTACATCACCCAAATTATGCAAGTACAATGCAAATGCTATGTACTTTTCCAGAGAACATGTAGATCTTTCCAATTTCTAACAGAAGATTCAGTCACTACATTTTGGGTAAAATTAATCAGAAACTCATTAAAATGTTCACCTTTTTATTGACAGACACACGAATCCCACCACCAACATATTTCCGAGGGATCGACATGAACCGGGCCCCAGTAACAGAGAGAGAAGACAGTGATGAGGATGCACATACGGGCATACCCTCCTCGCCTAACAGCACAAACTCCAGTTCAAGCGGCAAAAGAAATGAAAGAAAACAAGTCGCTTGTGAAGACATCCTATTAGAGAGAGCTGGATCCGGAGGCATGAGTGATGAAGACGACGGCGGGGATGGGTCCCGCAAGAAATTGCGGTTGTCAAAGGATCAGTCTGCGGTGCTTGAAGAGAGCTTCAAAGAGCATAATACCCTCAATCCGGTATGCTTGATATAATATCATAATTATTACTTATTTCTGAATTACAGTAATTTTTTATTTCTATTGAGTATTGAGATTGACATATTGTGTACTTGTATGTCAAATTAAAATTTTATTTTGCTTATGCGTGCAGAAGCAGAAAATGGCGTTGGCACAGCGACTGAACTTGAGGCCAAGGCAGGTGGAAGTGTGGTTCCAGAACAGAAGAGCAAGGTAAGAATTTACATTCCATTATAGAAACAATGGGGGTTCTTTGGCATAAATGTTAGACATGCAACTATTTTAAGAGCATGTGCACGGGTAGAAAGACGCAGTATGTACAAAAGGGATTTTTCCGTTGCTGGCAGAGAAATACAACTACAACGAGAAAAATATTGTTTTATATGCTTCCATGCACGTACCAGCAATACTTGCTGTACGTGGTATTATTATTGGAACTACAAATGTGCCTTACAACAACCTAACGAAAAAAGAGGTAGAAATGGTGGGGAGGGGCTACAGAGAAGGGTTGGCAAATGGCAATTGCATATGTTGTCCTTGCAATTAATTAAAACAGTAAATTAAATGTTTTAGAAATTTTAATTTTCAGGACAAAGCTGAAACAAACAGAGGTGGATTGCGAGTACCTGAAACGATGTTGCGAGAGCCTCACGGAGGAGAACAGGAGGCTGCAAAAGGAGCTGCAGGAACTGAGAGCATTAAAACTTTCCCCACAATTCTACATGCAGATGAACCCTCCTACAACCTTAACAATGTGTCCCTCTTGTGAAAGAGTGTCTAGTTCTTCTGCTGGTAACTCCGGTTTGGCCGGTTCTTGTGCCGCAACACCGGTTCCTCGTTCCATCCATCAGCCATATCAGCACCATCGGCCAATTGTACCAGCACCATGGACCCCGGTTCCTCTCCGTCCGACATTCTTAGATACACCTCCACAGCATTCTTAGAACTATTCTTTTTGTTTCGAAAACCTGTACGTATTAATTTTGGAGCTGAACATTGTTGAATATATGTTGCTTTGAATGTTTGGATGAGGCATAGGTTTATGCACCTGATATTAACTTAGTGCTATGATAGTTTGTTTGTAGTTATATACATTAGTTCTTCATACTTGAGTAATGTGCATTAATTATTGTAAAGTTACTAGAAAGCAGTTCGGAAACTAGACAATAACGCATACGGATCTTATTTAACAGGCGATAGTATTTTTAGCTGTAGATATTTTATGTTTGTAAATGAGACTTGTGCTCTTGTCTGGCCCAAATTTGTCTTTCAAGAGATGCGCTTTCTAATTAAGCAAATTCAATATCAACCGTATGATCAAGTAATTAGGGCAATCAGCTAGAAAATTCCTACTTATATTTTATCTTATCAAGTAAATAAGACTCATTTAGCTAAAAGTCTAAAACTAATGCATATCCATGAATATGAATAAAAATTAACAATGATCTCTCTGTTAGTTGTAGATGCATGCATATGCATATCCATTCAAATGAAATGAGGAGGATGCATGCCGGAAAATATTCATTTAGAAAAAAATTCTAAAGGTTCCACCAATTTTAGGGTACTTCCAACTTCATTGCACATGCAAACAACTTCTGAAATACATATTTTTTCAAAATTATATTCCAATTAAAAAAAAGAGGAGGGCTCAAATGCGTCTAATTTTTTGTGCATCCATCGTGCCTCCAAAATATTAATTACTCATCACTTTCAATTTATTCTCAACTCCACTTAATGTTTTTAATGAATGGTCAAGATTTGAATTCGAATCTGGTTCTCGAACTGATCAAATCCGCTTACCAGATCGAATTTGTAGCGCTTCTCAGATCTACACTGTGCTGAGTCAGAGCCACCGCCGTCGAGCACAAGCCTCCATTATCAACCTCCGGTGATCTGAGACTCCAGATCCGCGACTCCCTTTGTATCAAAAGCATCGTAGTCGGTCGGATCACCATTCTAGTTCCGCCCGTCTCTCAGAGCTGTTAGCTCCAAACATCAAATTTCAGATGAATCAGTAATATGTTAAAATTAAATATCGGTACTATAAGCTAGTTTGGTGAATTGATGCTACTAAATTTGAATTAAAATAAATGAGACAGTCTCTGTACCACTACATATGTACGATATAAGTCTTGATCTCTTGCTGGCAGTGATCATGAAATGTTGTTTTTTCCTTTTAATTTCATGATTACACTATTTTTATTATCAGTTTGATATTGATCTTTTAAAGAATATTTTGACCTTGGAGATTTTATATGGATATTTCTCTCAAAAGATATGTGTGTGATGCTTATATTGCAGCTCGTGATGCAACGCCTCAATTTCTATTGTGATTGCTTGAAACAAATTTTGATTTGAAATTAGATTTGAACCAGGCACCCTCTGCTGTACAACATGTACTATTTCCTCAGACAAATCAGATTGAGCCAACCAAATTGTTAGGCATTCTTAACTAATATATTATTATCAACTAACTAATTGTTGTGCATAATTTTGTTTCCATTTTATAGAAGAAAGCTCAAATTTACAAGGAGTACAGATTGGAAAACGTCCTCACTATACGAACAAGCTGGCACATGAACACTATAAAGTAGTTTTGTTTTATTTTTTCATTCTATTAATTAGGTAATTGTTAATAGAACCTGTTTTTCTATTGAAGATGCTGCATACAGGTCTAAGAAAGACCTTGTGAAAGCAAAGGAGGTTAACAGCTCTTATTGATTTTTTTTTTCATTTTCAACAGTGGTTAGTTATTGGAGGCTATAATTGAAGTGGTGGGGGGGTGCAAGTGCAAGTGCAAGTGCAACCAACCAACCAAACAAACACTGAACCAGCAACTCCCCTTAAGTTCTGTGATGAATGTGACTGACCTCAAATTGCCGGCCTCTGTCTAGCCTGGTACCCAAAACCCCACACGCGCGCTCTGTTCTACTTGTACCTCTCAATTCAATGCGTGATGGCATGATGGCATGATGCATCCCAATCTGTAAAGCGTCATTAACTCCTGTTGTAAGGGTCTAACACTAACACTAACACTAACAGTGTCGAATTCTGAAATTCATCACAAGATTCACAATCTTCTGGTACGTCTTGTCATGAAAATTTATTGGATAAGGATAAATTAGCAGTGCATGTATTAATTTGGTGAGACAGTACTTGCTATGGACCCACGATATTTACCTATTTAAAAGGAGGAAACTGGGCTTTCAATTGTATAATGTGCTAAAAGCCTGTGCATTTTTATTGTTCAGGTAGCTTTGGGAAGGCCCATTAACTGGGCTTTTAAAGTCACATGGTCAGGGCTTAAAACCCTAGGCCCAAGATTTATAGTACCGCCACCGGACGAAATGGTTATTGGTTATTGGTAAAGTTTTGTGCTGTTCTTCATTCCTTTCGCAACACAAGATTAGATTAGATTGTTGCTCTCTTGAAATATTAAGCTCGCTCAGGAACACAAATGCAACACACACATTGCATGAACTGTTCATCCGGAATGCTTCTTTATATCATATATCTACAAGACTACAACTGTCAAGTGTCATGCCATTCACATTTCATTTCCAAATCTGGCCCAAATTCTAAGAACGGTATCTTGGCAACCTCTTGTTTCACCTTTGCTGGTCCCATTTTTGCAGCTTTTGTTTTGCCTCTTTAATTCCCTGGCACTTTTCCTTAGCAACCAAGTCTACTTCTCCCAACAAAGCAGGAGATTAAAAGATAAAGAAAGGAATACTACATCTCCCAAGTCAATTAAAAAAAAGAAGCAGAAAAAAGCATTCAAAAGCACAAAAAGGAGATAAGAGAGGAGTTTCCTAAGCCTTTCTTCTCCTACAATGGCAGAACCAATCAAAACACAAACCCCACAAAACCAACAAGAATCATCTTTATCTCTCTCCAATTTTCAAATCAAAGCTATATTTCTTGCAATGTGTATCGTTTTTCTTCCTATTTTGTCCTCCCAAGCCCCAGATTTGGTTAAACAAATGGGTTCAAACAAAATGTGGGAGCTCTTTCAACTTCTTTTGGTCGGCATTGCCGTATCTTACGGCCTTTTTAGTAGAAAAGGTGCCGGCCAAGAGACCGAGAAAGAGAATGCAATTGAACCCGACAACCTGCAAAGTATTGTATCCGATATGCTAGATGGGTTGCCGGTTTTCGATTCAAATGAACATGACAACCCAAATGTTCAATCTTGGAGCTCCTTGTACAACCCTAATGAGCCTCTTGTTGTAGTGGAAAATGAAATCATGGATGCTAATGCACAGAAAATTAATAAGCCCCTTTTTTTGCCTATCCGAAGCTTGAACCAAAAAACCCGAGGACCCGAAGTGCTCAGACAGGATGAATTAGTTCAAAATGATGGAGATGCCAAGGCCTATGAAGAGAAAGGTGAACATGTAAAACCATCCATTAAGTCCAACTCTGATCGGTCAATGCCCGAGTTCTTTCGTTCTTCGACCACAAAACAACCAAATAATGGTCGCAAAATCACAGCACAGAATTTCAGGTGTGAACAAAAAGGTTCTAGTTTAATAGGAAGGTCAGCTAAAACAGTCATATTGAAGAGTACCAACTCCATGGATGAATTGTTTAAAACTTTGGAGGAGTCAGACAGTGATGAGTCATTCGATGAAGAAGGATCATCGAATTCGAGTAGTTGTGTGAGTGATGAAGGAAGAGAAGAAAATGAAGTGGACAAAAAGGCTGATGAATTCATAGCGAAATTTAGAGAACAAATTAGACAACAGAAGATGCAGTGTAGAAAAAGATCAACTGTCCGGAAAGGTGGTGGAAAATAGTGTAAATTTGTTTGAAGTTACATTTCATATTGGTAGATTAGTATATATGTTGATCAAAACTACTTGACTTTTGCTTTGCTTATGATTACCTGTATTCTTTTTCCCCCTCAAATGAGATGCTAATGTACTCTGTATTGCTATTATTACTTGGGTTGCATCCATTCCAGGCCTACAAATTTTATCCATAGAAGCTTAATTGGCCCAATGCGGCCTAGTTCAACCTTTTCAATACGAAAAAGAAAAAGAAAAAGAAAACCTAATCGCTTGTTTTGAAACCGGATATCCCGCATGCATAGTTGATCCTGCATTTGCAAAATGTCAGTGGCGTGATGTATCTTTCGATGTGCATCTATGGCACAGAGGATCTGTGAGCTCTACGTAGTAGTACTAGAATTTTTTTTCTGTACCTCTGATTTTAAACAATACCGTTCATTAAACCTTTCGCTTTAAGCAAAACCAAGAGTTGCTTTTGTACGTTGTTTTTTTTATTCATACAAAATATTAATAATTTAATTTTAATTTTTTTATATTTAAATAATTTTTTGTAACAATTCATTTACGTTGTCGAGATTATAATTAATTTTTTTATCATCTCAAGTCATCAGTTGTAGACATTCTAGTCTACTTTCATCGCATCGAATCAAATTTGTGATCGGAGAAACAAGCGATTCAAAATTGAATTGACCCAAACTCGTGATAAAATATAACTAATTAAGACACAAGTTGAAGATGAACCCAAATTCTAGATGTACATTCTTCCAATCGCAAATCAAACTTGACGCGATGGAAGTGGACTTGAATATCTACAACTTGATAGCTCGCGACAATAAAAACTAATTACAGTCTTGACGAACGTAGCCAAAGTTTGTAGAAAAAAAATTAAGTATGATTACTATTTTTTTCTAACGAATTTCTGCTACCCTCTTCGGGGCTGTAATTGATTTTTTTGTCATCGAGTTATAGATATTCGAGTCTACTTCCATCGGGTCGAGTATGACTTGCGATCAGAGAAACAAGTAATTTAAAATTGAATCTGGCGCAAACTCGTGATAAAACATTACTAATTAAGACATAAGTTGAAGATGGAACCACATTTGAGATGCACATTCCTCCGGTTGCATATCAAACTCGACAAGATAGAAGTAGACTCGAATATCTACCGCACAATTGCTTGTGACAATGAAAAAACTAATTACAGTCTCGACGAGCATAGTCGAAGTTTGTAGAAAAAATATTAAGTATGATTAGTATATTTTTCTTATAAATTCCGACTACGCTCGTCGGGACTGTAATTAGTTTTTTTTATCGTTGCAAGCCATCGAGCTGTAGATATTAGAGTCCATTTCCATTGAGTCGAGTTTGATTTACGATCGGAGGAATGTACATCTCAAAATTGGTTCAAAATTCAACTTATGTCTTAATTAGCAATTTTTATCACGAATTTGCATTAGATTCGATTTTAAATCGCTTATTTCTCTGATCACAAATCAAACTCGACGACCTATAAGACCCACCTCCTTGTTCTATTCCAGAGCTATAAAACCCTAGTTCTCTCGTCTTAGTGTAGTGGAACTTAAATACTCGAGTGATCTCGATGGAAGTAGATTTAAATATGTACAACTCGATCGCTTAAAACGATAAAAAAAACTAGTTATAATTTAGACGAATAAAACTGAAGTTGTTATAAAAAAATTACACTAATATGATCCAATTAAAATTAAGTTATTAATATTTTGTATGAATAACAAAATCTACGTACAAAAGCAACTTTTGTTTTGCTGGAAATTACAGATTTAATGGAGAATATTGAGAATACCATCCATTCGAACGTTCATCGTGATATGTGCTCTTCGATTCATTATTCAATTTATTGGTTGTGTTTCGGTTTGTCTTTTAAGCAATACGTTGTTTTAGACCTTTTTCGAATACCTTCTTTTCCACGAAATGGATACGATTAGGATAACAACAACCCAATTTTTGTTTTTCACGAAATCAGTACTCATTTCGTGCCGTTTTTTCTAATGTCTACGGCATCATTCAAATAGTACTTTGTATTCGTATCTTCGATTTTAAAGTTCAAACTATCTACTCAAATGTTAGAACTGATTTTCATATTAAAATCTCATTGAAGACCGGATTTTATATTTTTTATAATTTATTTATTATTTTTCCGAGTTTTATATTTTGATAGAATTTATTTATTATTTTTATTATTTTTAAAGAGCGTGAAAAGTCGATTAATCTAACGATCTTTTGACCATTTGATATGAAAGAATTTTCGTCTCATTAAAAATAAAAAGATCTAAAAATGTAAAATTCGGTACCTAATGAGATTTAATATGAAGATTAAGTTCTATGATTGGGATTGGTCATTTTAACTTTGAAATTTGAGATACGGAGTCGAAGTACGGCTTTCTTGGTGCTTTGTAAAGCACCGTAGCCATGCTATATTAGAAATTTAATAAATGAATTATAAATAGAAAAAGGTTGCTTTAAAAGTTCGAAAAAATAGAAAAGACCGGAGTTACGAACACCAATCAAAGAAAAAGCCAATGGACGGTATTCTTAATACCATTGTCACATCCCATAAATTATAACTAGGTTAGGGGTGTTAATCCCGTCACATGTACTTGTTTACAAGTACACGAAATGCATGATTTATTATTAAAGAAATTGGATAAAGGTAACTAATCATACTAAAATAAATGAACATCACATACATTTGAACACAATAAACGAACATCCAACATGTCATATATATATATATATATATATATATAGAGTTCGACTACTATGCTTCCAACAACACTTCATTCAAGTGCTTCCACGCTTCGGAACCGTCTGATTATAATTTTGATCGGTCCTGATGAGAGCGGCAAAGAGCGAAAAGTCGGAAAGGAAAGGCTAACGATCCCGTTATCGCTTTAGTGAATTGGACACGTTCCTTCCGTCTCTTTGCCTTTTTTTGGAAAACCTAGTCTCTTTCTTTCTCTCTCGTTGCTACTCCTCTCACTGCCACACGAGTTATTCCTTCTTCCTTAGTGATTCAGGGGAAGAAAAAAGTAGAGAGAGATAGATCTTCTCCCGCTATTGAATCTTCTCACCTGGCCATGTTTCGTGCCTTTTATCTTCTCTGCCGTTTCCTTTGGAGCTTCGACACTAGGTCTTTGCCTCCATTATCCTGGGTTAATCTCTCTCTCTCCCTCCCTCTTGCTCTCTCTGTTAGGAATTTGTTCAAAACTTCGCCATTGATCTAGGTTTAGAATCCAAATTCTTACTGGTAAAATTTAGATTACTTTTATCTATGGATTAATCTTTCTCAAACTTAATTGAACCCATTCTGGTAGTTATTAGTTAATTTTGCTGAAATTAAATTAATTGACCCCAATCTTGAAATCGTTGTCGCGCTTATTGATAAGACGAAATTATATACCAAAATCATAGGGTATTTTGTGTAATTTATGCCAAAGTTCGATAGGTTTAGGTCAAAATAACCAAGTTTAGTCTCAAGTTCAAGTAACTTCCCTAGAATTGATTTATAATGCAGAAAATAGGTAATGGAAGCACAAGGAGCTATTTCTGGACACCTGGAGCACTTGGGAGCAAGATCAGACGGTTACAGACATCATTACGGTCGTAACCATATCCATTACGGCCTTAATGAAGTCCCAGAATAGATCTAGAGAGCATGCACAGCCATTACGGCCGTAACGACCTTCATTACGGCCGTAGTCACCATATCCCGAGACTCCATATTTCAGAACTTAGCCAAAACCTCTTCAGATCACCTCATTACGGCCGCAGCCAACATCCATTACGGTCGTAATGGAACCAACCCGAGAGCCAGAATTCCAATACTTAGCCATCTCAGGAGCTAAGTGCACCCATTACGGCCGTAACCCACTCTCGTTACGGCCGTAGTGGTGTTTTCTCGAGAGTTCAATTTTCATGCCTTAGCCACATTTCGATGCAGAAGAGCTCATTACGGCCGTAGTGACCCTTCGTTACGGCCGTAACCGAAACTGCCAATTCCCAGAATAGATCCCGAAACCTTATTCTTGGCACGCTCTGCCATTTTAGCACTAATTACGACCGTAATGAGCCATCATTACTGCCGTAACCAAGGTTGGCAGAGCAGTTCAGTTTTATTTTGGAAAGTTTATTAGAGGTTATTTTGGGATTCGTGTATTCATGCATAAAATAGGGGGTTCAGATCTGTTTAGGACATGCTTTGAAGAGATAGTTTTCCATTACACTTTTGAGAGAAAGAGATAGATTTTGGGGAAGAAAAAGAAGAAGAAGAAGAAGAAGAAGAAGAAGAAGAAGAAGAAGAAGAAGAAGAAGAAGAAGGAAGAAGAAGAAGAGAAGGCCATTAGAGACTTCATCATCACTTTGGTTTAATCTTCCACTCCTTCTCTTGTTTTCTTTTACTTGCTTAGTTGTATTTTCATGGCCATTAAGGGCTAATTCTCCATTAGGTTTTTAGGGAGACTTGAAACTTGGCTTGTATCTTACTTGGTTTAATGATATGATGATCGTTGTTTTTGTCATTATGGCTTGTGCTTGTTTTTATTGCTTATTGTGATCTTGATCAAATTGCATACTTAGGATTTAATGGTTGTAATTGAGAAATTGAATTGTTAGATCCCGACCACAAGTAACAAGGTAGATGGTAATCTAAGTACCGAAACGTGACGATTGTCATCTATAGGCCAACTTAATTGAATTGAATAATTGTACCAAGTACCGAGAGGTGAATTGCAATTGTTTAAGTAGATTAAGGCAATTAAGACTTAATGAATTTAGACTAGAATAATCAAGTACCGAAAGGTGAAAATTACTCTAGTTTAGATATGGTATTAACATAGAAATATCCCTTAGTACCAAACTTGTTAATTGCGCCTCCTTAATACAAAAACAAACCTTTAAATGACCAAGTAGATATAAATAGTGGATAGAAACCCTAGAAACCTAAGCCTCTCATCTTAATTCTTGAAATTGTTAATTGATTTACTTAATTTCAAAATTGAAAACTCAACTTTTAATTTCTTACTTAGATTAAAATTATTAGAATTTGATAACTAAATTCGACTTGTCCCTGTGGATTCGATCCCTAAGTACTACAATAGACGGTTGTACACTTGCAACCTATATTTAACAACTAGGGTTAGTAAAACTCTTATCACTTATCCTTTATTGGGTCTTATTTGGTTAGGCATATGTACTTCTTGGTTGAAATTTTAAAACCTAGATTTGTTTTTTCTCTGTACAATGAACTTGGAGACATAGACATATATGTTTTTCCCCCGTAAAGAATTTGGACCAGACAATCATTTATGGTGATCGTAGTTTCATTTCTAACATGACTAATTATGTATCTAATTTGGTCTTCATTTCTGATTGAAGAAAGTAACAAAAGCATGTAAGAATGATATTAGCTGGAAGGATGTATTAATTACAATAATTGGGATGATTCCTTGCATGTAAAAAACATGTTCGATAAATAATTTACCCAAACTTGTTTCACCGGCCTTGAAATCAAACAATGAATCACTAGAGCATTCTCCCTCATGTACCCCACTATTGGTCTCGATGTGTTTATTTGATTTTTTTGTCTGGTAGGAATGGTGAATTTTCTAATCTATAAGAGGCTAAATGGAAAATGTGTATACTGATGAGAGTTTTAGAGTAAAGATCAATGCATGAAAATGTGTATACTTTTGCATGCTTTTAAGTTTATCTTGGTATAGTTTTTTCTCATAAATTTGGACTAAAATGGTTTACATCGTGCATGATTTTGACCTCTTAAGTGTGGTACGTGAATGTTGTACCAATGGATAACTAATAGTCTCGTCTCTAAACCAAAACTTCTTACAAAATACCATCTAATTCTAATTTGAGAAAAAAGTACCAACTTTTACAAGAGTAAAGATCAGATTGTTTGAAGCATTCTTATGCTCCTACAAGCATCATGTTCAAAGCACTTGAATATATCAACAGATCATGTTCGTACATGTTCATACAGGCATTTTTCTTCACAAATACAAATTTAAAGTATTACCATAACAACAAATTTTTACATTAAATTACTGTTATCTCCTTCCTAACACTACAAAAAGTAGTTCATCTCCATCTCCATCTCCATCTCCTACCACTAACAAAATACATTCCTATCATTATTCCAAAAGCAGCCTTGTACACGTGCAACCTGAAAGAGGAGAAGAAAAGACATAGCAAATTAGAAATATGACATAAAGAGCCGAGTAATGGGTTAACATAAATAGTATGCCAAAATAGCATGGAACTCATTCAAGCAGGCATAATTGTTATAAAAAACTCAGTCAATAACTCCTAGGGTATTATGTTTTAGATTCAAATCTAACCTCCAAAATAGCATGAAACTCCTTAGCAGTATCGAGCAATCGATATTGCTTAAATTATAACTGGTTAATAATATTCACTTATTTTCAGCTGCTATACCAACAATGATCAATAATGACTCTAAATTTGTTTTTCGGTTCAGATACAAAGCAGGCACTTGATCGAAATATAAAACCATTTGGCATGAATTTCGAGTAGAACAATTGTTTTCTGGGGGTAAGAATTCTTAGTCAAATCATTATAAGTTGTAACTTCTCCTTATATGCAACAAACAAAACTAACACAATAGTGGAATCAAACTAATTGGAATAACTATCCTTTCTGGTAAAGCAATGTATGGAGAGATTTCACTACGAACACAAAGAATGAAATTGGAAGCTTAAACCTAATTGTAGCCTCAAATTTTGTAACTTACATTTCAAATCAAGGAAATTTGGTCTTGTTTCATCTTACATCAGGCACATCCACAATCTTTGTTTTAAATACAACAAATTCTACAAAAAGAACAAAAACCCAAGCAAAATAGAGCACCCAAAATGCAAAGAGGATGAAGGAGGGGGGTACATGCCAACCTGGTTTCACGAATCAAAGGGTTTGAGGTGGGAAGCCATACATACCCACCGATCAAGGCTACTAGCAAAATTTCAAGATCCGTCTAGGGTTTTGGATTTTTGTGGAAAGATAGTCCGCACAAATGCAAGAGAAAAAGATTAGGGTTTTTGGTTTCCAAATCAGCAAGAGATGGAGATAAGGAAGAGCGCTGAGCGTGACTACTAGAGAGAGCAATTTGTGCCTGCGCCAAGAGGAAGAAGGGAAATGGTTTGGGGGAGACGGGTTCACTAACGAACTAACGAGTGACGAGACACGACACTCTAATTTCAGCGTTAACGGAGACTGTCAATACTCTGTTCCGCATTATTTGAACCAGCGATCAAACGCAAGATCACCAAAATCAGACGGTCGTGAGGCTTGGCAGCACTCCAGCGAAGTGCTGTTGGAAGCACCGTAGCCGCGCTATATATATATATATATATAGAGAGAGAGAGAGAGAGGAGGGTTCCGTACCCGTCAAACTTCAAACCGCTCCAAAATAGCAAATGTCAATGACCGATCCGAATCGTTGAAAACATTCTCCATATTAATATAGACTTGAAAATCAAATTTTACATTTTTTGAATTTTTTTACTATTTTATCAGATGGATTAAAAATGTATTTATCTAACGATTTACAAACATCCAATTTTCAACCCTTTCGATAAAATAGTAAAAAAATTCCAAAAAATATAAAATTTAGTCTGCAAGTCTACATTAGTATGGAGAATGTTTTCAACGGTCTGGATCGACCATTTACACTTGGTATGATGGAACGGTTGCGAGCGGCTAAGAAATGGATGGCGGCTACGGATCCCTCCTTATATATATAGATATATAGCGAAGGGATCGGATGATAACAACTTTGGTGACACCAACTATGACAACAATCATTTTTTTCATTTTCAAAGTCCAAATTGTTGATCCAAACCGTTGAACATGATCTCTATAATAAAATACTCTTGCAGATCAAATTTAAATTTTTTGAATTTTTTTGCTATTTATTAAGATGTGTGTAAAATTCAACGATTCAGCTAGTTGTAACTTTGGCATATTTTTGCACCTGTCTTAATAAATAGTAAAAAAATGTAAAATTTGATCTGCAAGCGTATTTTATTGTGAAGATCATATTCAACAGTTTGGATCAACAACTTGGACTTCAAAAATGAAAAAAATGATTGTTGTTATAGTTGGTGTCACCAAAGTTGTTGTCATTTGATTCCTCCTCACACACATATATATATAGAGAAAGGCTAGGGTGCTCCATGGAGCACCAAAACCGTTGTGCTCCACATTCGTTATATCCAATTTGAAAATTCCAACGACCGATCCGAACCGTTGAACATGATCTACATATTGAAATCTACTTGGAGATTGAATTTTACAATTTTTTGAATTTTTTTGCTATTTTTTTAAAGAGGTAGAAAAGTTGCTAATCCAATGGTTTCTGGACCAACAAAATTTGCAATTTTTCTACCTCTCTAAAAAATAGCAAAACAATTCCAAAAAATGTAAAATTCAATCTCCAAGTAGATTTCAATATGTAGATCATGTTCAACGGTTCGGATCGGTCGTTGGAATTTTAATATTGGAGATACGATGTGGAGCATTAGGGGTTTGGTGCTCCATAGAGCACCAAACCGCTAATGCTCCACATCGTATCTCCAACTTGAAAATTCCAACGACCGATCCGAACCGTTGAACATGATCTACATATTTAAAACTACTTAGAGATTGAATTTTATATTTTTTTGAATTTTTTTGCTACTTTTTAGAGAGGTATGCAAATCACAACTTTTGTTGGTTTAGAAACCGTTTGATTAGCAATTTTTCTACCTCTTTAAAAAAAATAGCAAACAATTTCAAAAAAAATATAAAATTCAATCTCCAAGTAGATTTATATATGTAGATCATGTTGAACGGTTCGGATCGGTCGTTGAAATTTTCAAATTGGAGATAATGAATGTGGAGCACGAACGGTTTGGTGCTCCATGGAGCACCAAACTCCTAATGCTCCACATCATATCTCCAATTTTAAAATTCCAACGACCGATCCGTGTTGAACATGATATACATATTGAAATCTACTTGGAGATTGAATTTTACATTTTTTGGATTTTTTTGCTATTTTTTAGAGAGGTAGAAAAATTGCAACTTTTGTTGGTCCATAAACCGTTGGATTAGCAACTTTTCTACCTCTTTAAAAAAATAGCAAAAAATTTCAAAAAATTGTAAAATTCAATCTCCAAGTAGATTTCAATATGTAGATCATGTTCAACGGTTCGGATATATAGAGAAAGGCTAGGGTGCTTCACATTCGTTATATCCAATTTGAAAATTCAACGACCGATCCGAACCGTTGAACATAATCTACATATTGAAATCTACTTGGAGATTGAATTTTACAATTTTTTGAAATTTTTTGCTATTTTTTTAAAGAGGTACAAAAGTTGCTAATCAAACGGTTTCTGGAACAACAAAAGTTGCAATTTTCCTACCTCTCTAAAAAATAGCAAAAAAGTTCCAAAAAATGTAAAATTCAATCTCCAAGTAAATTTCAATATGCAGATCATGTTCAACGGTTCGAATCGATCGTTGGAATTTTTAAACTGGAGATACGATGTGGAGCATTAAGGGTTTGGTGCTCCATGGAGCACCCTAGCCTATCTCATATATATATATATATATTAGCGTTTGTTTACAAAATTTACAGCGGAAGCAAAAGAAACAAAAAAATACATCAAAAAACGAGGACGATCCCACCAAAGGGGCATGGGACCGACCTCGCTATTCTACTACACATTACTCCTAACCAAAGAAAATAAAAGCAACAAGGAAAGATCAACAAAACGGAAGATGCCGGAGACTCCATCATAGCGCTCTCTTATGGACATCAAAATGACTTCTCACGTGGACCCCACAACCACCGTGGAACGTGAGTAATTTGTAAAATTACTCAGTGTGGATTTAGATCAAGCCTTTGAGTTTATATCTGATTCAAAGATTGGACCAATCATAGAGTCTAATTAATTTAAACTAATTTCACCTAAGAATTATTAAGTTAATCATTACTCAAGTTTAAAAGACTAACCAAAGGGACGTTACGAAGAAACTCAAAATATAAAAGGGGAAAAATATTAGATACTTAGTATAATAGTAGTACGGACAAATTTCTATATACCTGATCAATGGTATAAAGCAATATAGTTACAATCCACAGTTGCAGGATGCAAGGATTCGTCTCCTTAGACGGATCTCTTATTCGAGCCACCAATCTAAGAGTAGGGTTAGACGGGTCTCGTATTCGAGCCGCCAATCTAACAAAATCCTGAGTTCCAGAGCGGAACGCCCTGGAAAAACTTGAGCGGCTACTATCAACACACACTCGGTCAAAAAGCGAAACGAGATGCCTACCTCACCAAAGGAGAAAATTAAAACAAATAAAAATACTCGTTCTCACTGCCATACGAAAATAAGGAACCGACTATCCGTTTGAAATAATACAAAAAGAGAACTCTCTGTACCAACTAAGGGCCAAAGGAAAGCCCCAGACTTCCTATGTACAAACCAGGAGCCAAAGGAGGAAGCCCTCGGCTATATAGAAATATAATAAGAACGAAATAGCTTCAATACCTCACATATAGCACGCACACTCTAAACTGAGATACCGAACCTTATTCACTCAAGAGAGGAAGTAATATAATACTATATATTAATGTGGATATTGAAAATCAAAACTTTCTACTGGCACTACGAGCCATCAAGTGATGCACTCGTTTGGTGGGCATTAGCCAGATGTTTATGAAGACATCTCGACGAGGGGACTCCACAGGCATTGAGCTTGCGTACGTAATCCGCCCGTCGTGATGCCCTCAAGCTACATCCAGCTAGTGATCACCGACCTGATTCTCATCACTCCCAACGAATATATATAATATTAACTACGTATCTACCTATAAAATATATATTAAGCTATACGATCCATATATTCGACCTCACGTGCAATATGAGATGCAGATGACATGCAATGCAGGTAGGTCTCATTTAGTTGGTTCAGTTTATCGTTATGCAATATGGCAGTTCAAATTCTATGGGTTTGATTATCAAGTATTGGTAGTTTGGTACCGCAGTTCAGTTAAAAGTAAACTAAAGGTAGGTCTGGTGGGTCCTAAAAGAAAGAAAGAGATATAAACCTCAAGAACAACACCTAGAAGTCGGAGAGACCTCTAAGCTATCGGAAGCTCTGCTACGTCTGCGCTGGTCTTAGCGTCGTATGCGGCAGCGTCAGCCTCGTCCCTCGTGTGTGGGTCTGAGTCAACTAAGCCTCCTAATTTTGACGTTGGGGTTTTATCAGTTTAATTTTTTGATTCCTTAACTAGTGTAAATTAGAAAAGAAATCTCTAGGCGTTAAGACGTCCTTGATGCTCCTAATTTAACCTAAATATTATTTTTACTCGGTTAAATCATCGTGCAGTGTCTGTGCTGCACAGAGGTGTGTAAGTCATATTCCTACGGTTCTCTATCTCTTTATTCAATTCCCACCTTTATTTTATTTATTAGCTTTAGTAAAGTCTTAATTACGTGTTTACTATTGCTCTGATGTAACTACGTCGTCAAGACGATAACTATAGTCATCACTAAAGAAATTCATGAAGCAAGCATGTTATAAATTCAACCACTTTTAGTTATTAAACTAAGCAAAGAAGAAAGAAAATATCTTATAGATTTGTGTTTATATTAATTAAGTGATTATAGATAAATTTATCAATATAACATTATATTTAGTTAATTATTTGATCATAATAATCAATTGTTTATGTTAAAGGTACATATGTGTTTGTTTAGTTTAGAGATAAAGAAATTGATCAATATTTATTATTATATCTTTAGTTTTACTTAGTCCAATCATGTTGGTGTTGAGTCAGTAATTAATTAATATGCGTACGATATTTTTTATTGTATTGATACTCTTGCAAATAATTTATCACATAGGTTTAATAATTGTTAATAGTACTATCCTTTTAACTAAGTGCTTAGTTGTTTAATTAAGTCATCACGTATAGTATTAATCCTACGTTCTAGCTATCTAACTCATCGTATCAAATTAACTAACCCAAATATATAACTACATCGTGTAATACACGTTATAATATATACTGCTACATATAGTATAGAAAATATATAGGAAAATAAAGAAACTCAAATAAACTCGTGTTGGTTACTTTTATTTTATGTTTTGTTTTGTGTTAATCCTGAGTGGGATCGGAGACCCAAGACTCACACGTCATCGTCGTAGCTCTCGCTGCACGAGCCATATCGTCATCTCTCTTATTATACCTTTCTCGGCCCTTTTTATTTATTTACTCTTGGGTCCATTATAGCTATTGGATTAGATTGTGTCAGGTCATTATTTTATAGTATCTATTTATTATACCAAGTCTCGGCCCAAATAGGGTCCAAGCCCAAGAAACCCAAAGCTATAACTTTATTAATTTTATTAAAAGTCCAATGAGTATCCAACGGGTCCAGTGGGCCTTAGGGGCCCAAAGGCCCCAAAAGACATTTATTAACCCATTTTTATACTTATAGTAATAAAGAGTCCAGAATAGACCAAAAGGCTCAAATCGCAAACAAATCCTCACAGGGCCCAGGCATGACTTCTGAGCCCTTACACTCTCGCCAAAATCAAGCAACAAGCACAGCCCAGCAACAGACAATAAAGTGCTGTACTGGTGCGGGCATACCAATACAGCACCGAGACATGTACTTGCTGGTACAAAGACCAGTACAAACCAACCCAATGTTTACCCTCAATAGGCACAGTTCATAGTCATTACTAGAAGTCCCAATCACCAGAGCACCACATCACAGATCAGTTCAAGTATCAAACCACAAGCAACAGATCAAACAAGCAAGCAGCCTCCCCAGTGCCAACAACAATTTTAGCCCCAAGCAGTTCAAGTAGGCACAAGGCTCACACTAAATTATCACCCAGGGAGCATACATAACAATTAACAATCAGTCACTGTTCTCAACCCAACCATTTACTATACTGGCATAGTCCTAACAACAATTCAAAAGTGCATGTGTTCATTCAGAGAAATCAAGGAATTCAAATAAGCATTTCACAAAACAAGCATAAAAGCAAATCACAGCACAAGGACGAAATTATCAAGCATTCTAAGGTTTACCAGTAAGAAGATCAGGCTACGTAATGATGGCCAGACACACCACCACCTGCGAAGTTCCATTTCCTTCCTCTTGCTCTATCGATCAGTGAAAGCCCAGTAGCCAAGGTCACTTTTAAATTTATTTTCTTTACCGATCGATTTTTTCTTAGCACATGAGAGTTGTAAGTGAGCAAGAGGAAGAAAGGCAGAAGGGGGTTCGTTTAAATAGGCAGAGGAAGGTAGAGCGGGTGTTCGATGCATTTAGTAGACCGATCGAGAGTTGAGGCATAGCCAAACCACAAATCGACAAACCAATAGATCAAAACAAAGTGGTACTCGAGTGCCTCGAGCAAGGCAGCCAGAGAGGGAAGCGAATTCTCTGCTGCGCAGCAACGGACGCCTGTGATTTCTTGCATTGTAAGCTACGGACGGCTCATATTTGATTCAGGAGGGTGTGATATTATAAAGTTTAACTTGTACGAATCTCAATGCAAATAAATGGCTGAGATTTACCACGCAGCATGCACAGTGTCTGTGCTGCGCGGTAGAAGATCTGGTTTGGCGAGAGAGAGCCAAAGGAAATGGAGAGGTATCACAGTGGAGGTGCCATGATGGCAAGGTCAGAGGACAAGACCAATACTCGAATGAGGAAGGAGGTAAGTGGGAGAGACGAAGATAGCAAGTGTCAGGTGGAGGCGAGAGAAGAGAGAAATCGTGCCGGACCGCTCGAGGGAGAGGAACCCCTCGATTAGGGGTTCGAGGTGTGGCAGAAAGGAAGAGAGAGAGGAAGACAAACCAGGGCTGGTTTTGCCAAACCATGGGCCAAGTTGCTGGTTTTGGGGAGTTCTAGAATCGGTGGGATCCCTGTTGTGGTCTCACCGTATAGTCTTGGTGTGGTATTCCCCTGCCAGGCTTCGCGACCTAACGGGTCGCTATATATTGCATCACGAAATTTCAACTCATTTCAAGGATTTATTTAATAGCTCTAGAATCAAATCAAGGCTAGGTTCATGTGGTTGTTGGTGTGGTAAGTTGATTCAACTAACAATGGGTCACGTGACTCGCTATACACACGACGCACTTGTATTTCAATTAAATTTATTAATTTGAAATTTAATAATAAAAAATAGAGAAAGTATAGTATAAAAATTATGTATGTATTTAATCAAAATTTTGGAATTTTATTTATGTACATGAAATACAAGTGATCATTTATTTTGTATATATAGAATTTTTATACATATATATACATATGCTTTTATTTTGTTTTTAGTATAAAGGTTTTAAATGTTCAAATATTGCTAAGTATATATTTATTTTTGTGTTTTATTTATTTACAAAGTTGGTTTTAAACTTTTTGTTCTTTGTTGTATTTGATTTAGTTATTGGGTAAGTTATCTTAAATTAATCAATATTTATTTATTTCACTTTTAATTAATATAGTATTTTATTTAGTACATTCGATATTTTAATACATATTTAATATTTTATTTATTTATACGAAAATTTTCTTTAAGGTTAAATCATTTTTAAGTTGTTCAAAATTTTACGGGTTTCACATCCTTCCCCCTTAAGAGAATTGTTTCTTTCCGAAACAAAACAACTCAAGCGGAGAAGAGTTCTGGATATCTCTCTCGCATCTCGCTCTCAAGCTCTCAGGTAACCCCACGAGGTGTGTGATGCTTCCACTGTACAAGTACACGAGGGATGGACTGTCTGCGAAGACGGGTCTCCTGCGTATCTAAGATACGCAGGGGTCGCTCCTTGTAGGTCAAATCCCTCTAGACCTATAGGGGCTCTACCTGAAGCACATGGGATGGGTCAGGTACATAACATCTCAACTGAGATATGTGAAAGACGTTATGTACCCCTGCTAGGGAAAGAGGGAGAGCAAGTCGGTAGGCACACGGCCTGACTCTCTTTAAGATGACGAAGGGTCCAATGTATCGGGGGTGCAAGCTTTCCCTTAACACCGAACCTCACCACACCCTTAACGGACAAGACCCTCTATAGTGCATGCTTACCAACAGTGAACTGCACGTCACGTCAGTTCGGATCGGCATACTTCTTCTGCTGATCTTGCACGGTCCTGAGTCGCTCGTGAATGAGTTTGACTATATCAGTACTCTCACATCAATTGTTTAAGTTAAAGGTACGTATGTGTTTGTTTAGTTTAGATACAGAGAAATTGATCAATATTTATTATTATATCTTTAGTTGGTATGCTAGCACCAGTACAACACTTTGTTGTATGTTGTTGGGTTGTGCTTGTTGCTTGATTTTGTCCTGAGCCCTGTGAGGATTTGTTTGCCATTTCGGCCTTATGGTTTGTTTTGGACTCTTTATTACTATAAGTATAAAAACGGGCTATAAGCCTTAATGAACCTAGAAGAAATTAATAAAAGGCTCCTAAGGCGCACTGGACCCGTTGGATACTCACTAGATTTTTAATAAAGTTAATAAAGGCTTTAGATATTTTGAACTTGGACCTTATTTGAACCGAAACTTGGTATAAATCACTCTTGGTGATTAATAAAATTTGAGGGTAAACGTAAAACCCTCATCTTTTTATAAAAGAAAAATCACGGTACTTGAATAAGGCAAGACTTGCTCAGTTGTTCTGAACCACACTTGGGTACAAAACAGAGTACGTATAGAACTATTCGGCAATAAGATAATAATATTATATATCAGAGTAACTGTAAAAGACCAAAAGATAACTTTGATTAAGAGCTGCTCCCGAAGTGCTTTCAGTGCAAATTGTAACAAAAAGAAAGAAATACAGGACACGTGCTGATCAGCAAGACATCAAAATACAGGAAATAATCAAGGAAACGTGCTGATTAGCAAACAAAAATTGTTTCTTTAAATCCTCGTGTAAATAATCCAAGGCATTTAAAAGAGTTGCATTAAAGATACAACACGGAAAATTTCCTAATTCTTAATTTAAGAAGAAAAAAAAATCTACAGGTATTGCCTAAGGCTTTCGCCGCTAAGGGTCTCCATCTCCTTCAAAATCTCCTGCGCCAAGGTCTTCACAGACAAATCGGCATCCTCTAGCAACTCGCCCAAAAATGGTATAGTCTCAGGTAAGAAAACCATGTATTCCTCTTTTAGGTGCTCAACGAGATATCTTATCACCTTCAGGCCTAGTATCTTTGGCCGTACCTTCTCATTTCTAGTCTGCATCAGCACCTGCATTTGTATACAATTCATGATTTATAGATTCTACATACATAAAAACTGGTGACCAAGAAATTTTGTCAGTTAATAGGATATGTCATAAACTCAGGAGCATTTCCAAGTTAAATTTCATTTTTAGAGCTGAACTATACTTAAAAACAACCCACACCAACAATTAGTCAAAAATAACAGACTGAGAAAAAGGATGGCACACACCTCATGAGTAAGAGGCTTCCACAAGACATCAGACCTGGCTGTGACTGCCATTTGACCGAGACATAGGACCAGTGATTCGTCCATTTCTTCTACAGTTGGAACATCTGACAAAGAAAATAACGGAGGTTCCAGCACAAACTGTGCTACAATAGGTTTCAACAAGACCTGGAGAAAGAAAATGTTAATTATAATACAAGTCCAAAGAAGCAATTCAGACTGCAAAAACCAAAATGAACCTAGTAATTCCATTATTTACTAGAAACAACAGTTTCCCTTCTAAAATATTGACATAGGGTCAGTATAGATGTACTAGTTTTTCAGGAAAACGGTTCTTTATGTATATTATAACCATGAAAGGTCATTGGTATGTGTCTCACTTGTTATCTTATGGCCAGCTATTTCTCCAATAGTCGGAAAATTAGAAGTTTTCAATAGAATAATTGTATAAATTTACAAAAAGAAGAGATCAACTACAACTTATTATTTATGTAATAAACAATAAATAAGCCTGACCTCAAAATTAGAGGAATCCAGAATCTTCCGGTCAACATCATAGAGGAAACACTTGTGCAGTGTCTTCACTATAACTGTTCTGAGATGCCAATGCTTCTGTGCCTGAACTATATCATTTTCTTCTTCAGTTTTCATGTCACTGATTTTAGCCTTCTTTTTCTTTCGTTTCAACCCAACCAAATCTGCACCCTCATCTGCAGATAAATATCTCACACAGCTTTCGAGCAAGTATTTGAAGTAGGGCACAAACAAGGACCTAATATTTCAAATAATGAAACAATCACCAATAATTTAAGAATTAGTCTACAAGTATGCAAAAACAGCATCCACTAGCGAAACATTCGAACAACAGAAAAATAGATATGCTATATTCATTTTGTCTTAATGCCTCAATGGAAATAGGAGAGGATGTGTGAAAGTGATCTTTATTTTAGGGCATGCAAGATATTTGTTTCTATCAGAGATGCATCTAAACTTGTACCATTAAAAATACAGCTGAAACTATTGTAACAAACTAAACCTACCTATGCTGCTCGGCCAGCTTATTAACAAGCTTGTAGAAAGAAATTGCTCTGTCAAAGCTCCTCTTGGACCCAGACTCAACCTCTGACTCTGCCCATTCAAGACTGTGTAAAAAGAGAGGCCTAAACATCGACTCTGTTAGCCGCATTGTCAGACCTGTAAGAGCACTTATGACACTCTGCTCAACCATGTCTACATTCTTAACTGAATCGGGGGCCTCTCTGCGGATATCAAGAGCAGTTAGACAGTGCTCAAAGACTTTTGCATGGTATGTGCCAACAGAAGGTCGATCCATTGAGCCGACTATACTGGAAAGCATGTCAAAGGTCAAAGATAGGCTCATTTCACCACATTTTTTGGCACTGGTGTATAATTGAAGTAATGGATGAAGAAGCAGACGAACCTAGCAAAATAGCAAAACAAATTACAAAAATTAACTTAAAACATTAAACAACTAAGAGTCTAAGACAGTGAATTCTGCTGTGATAAATGACTTCACTACCAAGCCAGAATGGTATGTACTGCTACCTAGTAGTCAAATATTAGGTAGGATCACTCATGTCAACATGTCACAGAAGGGTAGTATAGAAAATTACCGGTATTTTTTCAGTGAGAAGGTTTCGAACAGAAGCTGCCTTCATGTTTAACTTCAAATCGTCTTGAACAAATTCAGGGTGAACAAGAACAAGATCCAGAATACTCTCCAAATATGGGTTCAGAAACCCACTAAGCTTTTCTACTATCGCCTCAAGAGTTGAAAGTACAGAGACTAGAAAAGACACAATTTCACCAGCAGGTCCCCTTTTCATACATTTCTGAGCTGTTTCTATCACATGCTTCATCACGACAGGCAGCTGGGGCAGTGCCCTCGAGCCCAGTACATGTATCAAAGCTCCTGAGGCACGACTTGCCGCAGAAGAAACTCCCACGTTCTCAGAAGCTATGTGGTTTGCAATAGTCGAGAGAGAGGTGGTGTACATATCTGATGGGTACCTGCTAGCAAGCACTTCAATAGAAGAAATGGATGCAACTTTGACGTTAGCATAGTTGGAATCGCAATCTGTATTGTTAATCATCTGGACCAATTTTGAACATAGTTCATTGAACGAGTTGGAAGCACTCTCATTAAGTTGAAACAGGGAAATTGCCCTTTTGTGATTTGATTTCTGTGATTCCTTTCGTTTCTTCTGGTTAGGATCCTCTTCTCTCAGAGTTTCACACAATAATGCTAGTGCCTGTTTCATAAAAATAACAAACACACCATTAAAAGAATTAAAAGCAAATAGCAAGTATGCCTTCTAATAATAAGTTGCTTAATTCATAATTTTTATGGGAAAATACCTGACTGTACATTGCTTTAGAAAATATCACTCTGATAAGAAGATTATAATGATAATCAATATTTCCTTGAGAAAAATTATGAGGTACATTTTTTACCTTCCGTTGCACGTTTCTATTTTCATAGCCAAGTAACTGAGTAATGCTTGAGAAAAATGTCGATGGAACCATCCATCTAGTAAAATGTTTTAGCGTCTTATTGCCCAGGTCACTAAATCCCTTCATAAAGTTGACATCAACTTCAAGTTGCTTATTACTGGTAGAAGAATTCTGTAATTGGAGCACAACTTGCTCCATCAATGTCCCAAGGGTTACCTGAAAACAGATGAAGATAACAAAGAGCTACTAATGAAGTTACTGCAACCCATATAATTGGGCATAACAGTATATTAAGTTATTAACCCATACAGGCAACAGCTTACATGATATAGGGTCTTTTTAGAATTTACAGAAACTGAACTATTAGCCACTGGGTGTATAGACCAAGGAGCTAAATAAGAGGGGCTAGATAAACCAAATAATCACCTTTCACACTTGGTTACACTTAAGAAAAAGGACAGCATATTGACTATATGGCTGAGATAAACCATTTAGTCCTCCTTCGCACTTGGTTACACTTAGAAAAACAAAGAAGAAACCAGAATTCAGCAGCATTTAAAAAACAATACCTGAAGAAAATTAGTAGCCTGTTGAGACTCGAGTTCAAATAGTAATCCAGTATCTTGCAGCATATCTTTGATGAAGCGCAGAGCGTGAAACAACACCAGGAATTGCACATCCCCCTCATGCAACTGAACTTCCTTAAGTAGGTTCACTAAAGAAGGGAACCACACTTTACAAGAATACTGTTCACACAGCTGGAGAGCTAACGTATACTCCCAGCTTTCCAGTGAGGTCATCAGATTGGATAATAGTTTATCATGAGTGGTTAGTAGAAGCCGTTTGACCATGGCACTAAGGAGAAGATATATCACAGTGCCCAAGCTGCAATCTTCTCCAAGAGTCCTAGATAATCAACAACAAACAGATGAATGATACACATGTCAACTCTGATTTGCAGCAATTTAACAGTGTATCTGACTACATCCCCCTTTATAAATGATGTAAATTCAAAACAAGACATAATGGTATTCTTACTTATTTCAAATATTGCATGACTAAATATGTAGCAAGGAGGCTAACAAACAAATGAACAAATACAACAACAAACAACAACAAAGCTTTATTCCCAAATAAATTGGAGTAGGCTAGAAATAAAACCCAATCTGAAATGAAAAATCAATACAAATAATAATAATATAATAAATAGTAAATAGTAGTAAAATAGAAGTATATAAATGATAATAGTAATGCTAATAATAATAATAATACACTATTATACCAATCATAAGTTTAGACTAGCACTCTACGTCGTTAATCCTGGACTAAATCGTACAACTATAACACTACTAAAATTTAGTTTGTCATGATTCTGGTATGTGAATCGCTGACTTCCATGCACTCCAAACAAATGAAGAAATAAAAAAATAAAAAAACTTCTGTAATTATACCTTGAAAGGTAGAGTATGAGCATTAATCGCCTATGAGGTGCAAGATCAGGTAAAGCCTCTATGAAGATCTACAAGACCAAAAACATAAAAGGAAACAATGAATCAGGAAAGAAAGAATATAAAATAACAGACGGAAGTTATCAAAGGAAAAAGTTACCTGAAGAAGCTCCTCAACACTGGTAGTCACTGACAACCAACATGGCACAAGTGATGATATCAAGTCTTCCACTACATGTTGCGAGCGGCTGTCATCCTAGAGAGAGAGAGAGAGAGGGAAAGTTGATTATTATACAAATTAGTTACAGTAAAATGAATGGTACCAATAATTATTACATAGCAGTTTAAGAATAATCAGAACTGAACCCATTACGGCCTCTTTACTGAATCTGTGCCAATTTAAAAATAGAAATCAACAAATCCAGCACAACTTGCATTTTAACTGCCTTTTTGTATTTATTTTTCATTAGATCGCTAAATTGAGAACTGTGTGTGGCCTATTCATTTCTAACTGAAATAGGAAACAAATTTATTAATTCATCGGGGTAAATTGAGAACCTGTTTTAATGCAGATTCTCCGATGATGGAGAAGATGCCAATAATGTTGTCAGAAATGAGCTGCGGTGAGACCCTGGAAACAGAAGAAATAAGAGCAAATATGTGGTTGCGAGTGGATGCATCTGTAGCTGATCTTGCACAGTTTATCAGGAGATTGATATAACCCTTGTCAAACAGCTCATCCTGAAAATTACCACACCAACATTTGAGTGCTACAAAAAAAAAAACAATTGATAAGTAGGACTTGCATATGTAATTAGATTATGATTTCACTAATAATATAAATTACTTTCTTCATTTTTAGATTTGTCTAAGATAATTTGGTGCAAGATTTGGGTTACTGCAGTTTTCTTTTGATTTTATGCAGGAAAAAGTGTCAAGAACAATGACAAATACAAAAATGAGCCGCTCATGATCCATGGAGATCATGGGTCATGGCCTTCGTGAAGACGCCATATATGCTACAATACAGTAAAGAAATCTAAGCTTCATGACCCCATGAAGATGCTCATGGCTCATGGCTCATGACACTTATAGAGAGACATGTAGAGAAAAAATGTAGATCCATCTCAGTAAGTTTTAAAAAGACTCAAGAAAGCTTATCTCTCTCCTCTTCACCCATGAAGGCTCAGAAATGTAGGGAAAAGCTGCGTACAAAGACCCCAAGTGGTCCGACCCTTCCCCAGACCCCGCACAAGCAGGAGCTACGTGCACCGGGCTGCCCTTTACTTTCTCCCTCTCCTCTCCATCACATACCATCTCTCATCGCTCCATCTCTTACGAGAAGCCCTAGCCCTCTCTTCTTCCTCTTTTCTCCCACAAAGAAGATCCAGAGAAGGAAGGAGAAGAAGCCAAGGAAAGAGAAATTGATCGAGTATGCCAAGACAAAGACTAGGAATCATTCCAAAAGGGTTTCTTCTTATGCTTCCTTTCGTATTTCTATTTTGTTTTCTTACTTTCAAGGATGAGAATTGTACTTGTGTTGTTAATCTCAACATGAGAAGCTAGACCATTGTTCTTAGGGCATATGGTTGTAACTCAATACCTGGATGTGCCATTAAATTGATAATTTTACTTGTTGCTCAATCCTCGCGCTTGTGAATTTTACTAGGATTTATATTCTCGTGCACATTTCTTAACAGTTAGGATCGTTAAAATTAGTTCATCTTAGATTTGAAACCCCAACAATTTTGTTTAGGTTTAGATAATTGCTTTGCTAGAATCGGTACATAGCAAGTTTTTCCCTGAGAATAGCCACTAGGTTACTACTTCCTTGAGTCACAGGCATGGGCCGAACTTATCTCGACCCCAGCTGTCAGTAGATCCCTTAGATTCAACTTCATTGTGATTACAACTTTCAGATTACCCCAAATTACAGGTGCTTATTTGGTACATAAAGGGCGTCTAGGATCCTCAAATACCATTGGACTGGACCAGATGAGAGCAATCAATAAATAAAAGCGAATGTTTCTATATGCCTGTAGATAAATGTATCTGAACCAAGCCATTTGGTGCTGACACATGGAATGGTAATCTCACTACTCAGTCACACAAACTTCATATGTTTTTTCAATCATTTGAGGTCAACTAACAGATGAGTCTGTCTTCCATAAATTCGTAATTTATTTTAATCTCTTATAAATTTAAGATGAGAAAAAAGAGAAAAAGTAAAATTACTTGGGGAAGGTTATTTTCTAGTAAATCCATGATATCCTTGAGAACAATTAGTGTCAACTGCCGAGCTTGATAGAGAATGCTAGAGAACAATTCTTCATCAACATTTCCATTCTCAGTTTTGATTTCACCTAAATAATTCTTGACTTCATTGTCACAGAAAAGGTTCGAAAGGACCTGAAGAAGGGGCTTCACCAAATAACCCCTGAGAAAGAACAAGCAATACAAAAATGAATTATTCACAAACGCTACACATGAAAAAATCGAAACAAAACAGAAAATTAACAAGCCTTTCAGTACAAATATGAGTACTACAATAGGGGATGCAACTTGTCTTCATGGTACCTTATGGTTTTCATATTATAACCCAACTAGAGCGCACGACATGGTCAGGTGTAGACATGTAGTACAGTATATCAGTAAAGTACCGTAGTAATGCTTGATTAAAAATAGTATGGACATATACCTGTTCACCAAGTTTTTCTTCAACAACAGCACGTCAAGAAGAGCCACAAGGAAAGAAATTTGACACGGTCCTCTTTTAAAAGAATCTTGAAACAATCCAAAGAAACTTTCACTTGGATTCATCTTCTTTCTTTTGTTTGCCTTCAAGCCATCACTCTCCTTGCCTTGGAAGAGAATAGCACTGATTATTCTTCTTATTGTGAGGTAGCTTATCTGCATCACCATTAACAAGGATCAAAATACTGGATTCACAGATCCCAGCGTCAATAAAATCACACCTGCAAACTTCAGAGTGATGAATGTCGTTTATATGACCTGAATATACTGAATAACAAAAGGGTTTCGGCACTAGTAGTTTAAACTACTAAACTGGCATATTGAAATACTGATAATGTCACTTGCTGTTCAGTTGAACAGACTTGTAATTGTAAGTTTTAAAGAAGAAAAGGAAGTGTAAGAAGAACAAACATTAAGGCGAAGCAGTGTTTCTCTTGCTGCATTTCTAATTTCAGGGTTCTCATTTCGCAATAGAAGAACAAGGGCAGCTAAAAGTTTATCCTGAAAATTATAAAGTTTAAAATTATAAGTCAGAGATGTGATACCACAAGAGTATGCATATATCAGAACAGTGAAAGAAATAGATCTTGACTGTGAGTCTGTGATACAATGATTTACAGGGAACATGATGAAATGTATCTGAAAGGCCAATATACGATGGAACCTTTTCCCTTTAACCAAAGCATTTATTAAACCAAACAAGCTCCCACAAATCCTCTTAAAATGAGGGTAATTCTCACTTCTGCCAATTTTTACCTTAATAATCTGGATGGTGTGCAACATACATAAATGGACAGAATTGGAATAAAGAGCACAAAAAAGGCATTATTTGACATAACTCTTTGCACAGAAAAACCTACTTGGCATTGTCTGGTAAATTTGAAGCAAATAGAAATTAAATCATAATTATCATAAGTGAATAAATTTAACCTGCATCTCCATATCCATACTATCAATCAAGGATGGCTTTACAGTTTGAAGGATTGTGACAACTGGTTGAACCACAGCAAAATCACCAGAAGGAAAATTCTTCATCTGACAAATATATGAAAATGATGTATAAGGAAAGAAACCATATGAGCACGTAATTTCTCTTTTCGAACAACATGAAGATAATTCAACTTACTCTTAGAGGGCTGACAATTGAATCTAATATGTCTGCATCAACATCTGACATTCTTGAAGCTGAAAGTGATATCTGGAGAAATAAAGGATACAATATTTACCAACACAACCAATTCGCTAGCTTTGAGTTGCATGTGTTCTACTTGCATGAAATTATATCAACAAAAAATTATACAAAATTAATATCAACAACTGAAGATGGAATTTCATCAGTTTTGACTAGGAACAGTTGAACTTGCTAAAGAAATGTATTAGAACTTTATAGCCTGCCTTAACACTAGCAGCTACCCCATTTGAGTAACCCCACCGGAAAGGTAAAAAAAGAAATGCAAAAGGGTCTGAAGTCCATTTTTGTGAAATTTAATTAATCGACATGATATAACATAAGAAGACCAAATAATGCATCTTGCACTAAATCTAAGTAGAAAAGACAACATAATGTGCAACAAGATACCAAGAAATAGCAGAAAAGGGCACGTCATTCTATACCTCCAAAAGTAAGCAGAGAATATCAATTTCACAAGAAGTGAACTTCTCCTGTTGATTATCCAATCCAAGATGAGACTTGTTCCATCTCTCCATCAGACTCTGCAAGTACCGCTTAGCACCTTCCACTTCATATATGGCAGTTCCTACTCCCTTTAGCAGCTTTAGCAGCATCAACTGGACCACAAAAATAAACCAGAAAAATTTGGAAACTTAAAACACTTTGTTACTTCAGGCTTCTTATTCCACTTTCATCTTATTGCGGCATCTTCAAGGACATAAGGATTATGTTCCATGTTTGTATATGGCCATCTTAAACAAGTTAGCTTGATTCATACAACAATTTAATCTTCAGTATTGCAATCTTGACTGAAAGAGAATTACTGTGACAGAAATTTGACAAACCTTTCCATAAGAGGAAAATCCTAGTGCAGAGTTCAAAAAATATAGCAGCAGGTTGTCCCTTGCTTGATTATCAAATCTGAAAGATTGCAACATCCGCTTCTCAATTAAAATAGCTACCACATTGTTTAATATTACAACATCAAGAACTATCACCTTTCACTGTACAAGTATACACAGTTCCAATATTAAGTCAACAAAACTTTAATTTTCTTGATTTCCAGCCGTATGGAAGAAACTTTCAGAATAAGAATAGTAAAAAATGAGTTGGACGATACTTTATTTAAGTGCTGAAGGAAATAAGAAAGGTTTACCTGTCATGAACATCATCAGGCACCATGATGTCGTGATTGGAGGAGCCAAAAATTGAGGCGAGATATGAAGAAAGAAAACTTGCATCTGAAGTAATCATATTCTTTTGGTCAACCAATGCCTCCAAAAACACACTAAATTTGTCTGACAGGACACATTGGGGCATCCTGTTGTTGTTTCCTGGAGTATGTGAATTACAAAATGAGTAAAATAAATAGGCTGAGTTACTAGCTCAAGGAAAATGAATTAAAAAGGCAAAACAAGGATCCATATAGACCAGGTAGACACCAATACCAAGAAGGCCAGACAAAATTAACAACAGTTTACCAGTATACGGCACAGCATAAAACTATTGGGCTTGTGCAGCAATTATTTAGGCCAAACCAAGTCATAAACCGCAGTATATTACAAAATCACTGCCTAACTTGACTGTAATCATATCACTTTGTTGAAACAAAACTTCCAGAGACAAAGTGACACCTAGGAACCATGCCTACCAGGCAATTGTGCTGGTTTGCAACAACACAAGAGGTTAGTGTCAGAGCAAGAATACCATTTCTTGGCAGAGAAGTACAGAAGCGACACCATACAGAGAGCAGAGATTCTACGCAATTCATAGCTGATGTCCTTATATCCTGTAAGGATTAAAGACAGACATACATTTAGTTAGTACAGATGCAATTACAAGAATAAGAGAAGTAAAACCTCAGACCACAATAATCGAATTTCAACATTGAGCTCATAATTGATACAATTTAAGGTAAAAGGTTCAAATAATTAATTTCATAATGCAAGTTTAGGTACTTTTTTTAACATATAGGGCTCCCAAACCCCCCAGCATCTATTACTAAATGCCTCTTAAAGGTATGCAAATCTTTGCACTCACGGTAAATTGAACCAATGACAACATTGAAGTCATCCTAGTTAGCTACCACAAAACTACTAGGCCATTTGCAGTTTACGTAGTTCTTATAATGCAGGTTTAAAGAAATAAATTTCATAAACTTATGTAAAGCTTCGAAATAATTTTCATAATGCAAGTTCTCCAAGCAAGAATAGTTGATCTTCCAGGAAAAAAACACTTTGGCAAAAATAGATTGCTTTGTAATAAGATAAAGACAAACCTTGTCTTCATGAGAAAGTGGGATGAAAAAGGATGGTAACCCAAGCAAAAGCTGACAATGAAAATTTTCATCCAAATTGCTTCTTTCAGACAAAAACACGACCAGTCGAAGGCTTTCTATTTGGACAGGAGTAGAAATGCCTACGAAAAATCAAGAACAGAAAGAAAAACTTACCTTGTGAGAATTCCAAGAGTACATACCAGATCAAATGTTAAAGAAGTATTCCTTTATGACTAATAACGTACGAGTACTGTGAGAGAAAGAATGAAAAATCATACTAAATCAAGAAGACGGTTCTGTGAAAAGTTTGAACTAGCTACGGATGAAGCAAACATTAATATTCTAAAAAAGCCCAGGCAAACATTCAGGAAAAAGAAAATCGCGCATTCACTAAGCTAATTTCCTGTCAATCTTAAAATGCTAATTCTAATTAAAACAGCAAATCAGAGAGCATAAATTGCGTGTTTGCCTGTATTCCAACACTCAAATTGTTATGGCTATAAAAGACATAACAAGTCCCATTCTACCTCCCCCGCTCAGTTAACAAGACAAGGGTACCAAAGAAAAGCCACCAACCTTCTTCAGCAAAGTACTTCGATAAAAAACGAAGAGGTGCACCATCTGTGCAGTTGAGCACTAAAAACTGCAAATGCTTCTCAAATATATGTCTTGATTGTGCCATACAGAAGAACAAGAATAATTCATCAACCATCAATTCAGTGTTATTTGTGCCATCCTACAAGATGATAACCAGAATTGTAAGATGATAATCTTTACAACAAAATATTCAAGGATGTCTTTGGATTATGCCATGGTTAATGCAAAAATAGTGCTATTTAGATTAGTAGTTAGAATAGCGGCCACTTTTTGCTATCCTAAATAGTATGAAAATAGTGTTAATTTTGTGTTATCTAGGTTAGTGAAAATGTTATTTGGATTGTATGTTTGGAATAGTGATTGAGAAAATTAATAAAGTAATGAATTATTTTAGTTTTTGAACAGATATAATAATAAAATAATACATTATTGATATCATCATATAATATAATAATAATACAATAATAAAAAATATAATAATATAATAATAATAACACAAATGATAATATTACAAAAATAATAAAGTAAATAATATAATTAAATAATAATATGCGTTTTTTTTAAATAATAATATAACATAATATTAGTGATGGTATAATATAATAGAATATTGATAATTATGATAATAATAATAATAATAAAATAATGATAATATAATAATAATTATTTTAAATTATTATTACAATAAATAATTAATAAATAATAGTAATAACAATAATGATAATATAATAATAATTACAATACTAATAACTAAGAACAATTTATTTACATTGTAATCATAGATGTTAGTATCTTACGATAGCGATGCGTATCTTACGATTCGATACGAGTCAAAGAGTGAGCGATGTGTATCTTACGGTTCAATACGAGTAATGAAATCCAAGGATGAATCATCATTGCCCAACCACCTCGACGACGACGATTGATGATAATAGTACTAGTGATAGTGATGATTTAGATGATATTGTTAGTTAGTAAAAATGATTATAAGATCATAACTTCTTTTGTTAACAAATATGTCATTTTCTGACTTATTAGAACATGATGCTAGGATATTTTGTTGCTTACTAGAAACAAATGTCGATATCCATGTAAATACCTAAATATGCAAGGAATTTACATCGATATCAATTGACATTTATCAATATATTTAAAATCACGATGATTTTTTTGCTTATTTAGATTTTTTTGTTAGATACTAATTACTATAATCCTTTTGTTATTTTAAAAATAGCTTAGCTTATCTTAACGACACGATACATTTTACGATTCAACAACTATGATTGTAATAATAATAACAACAATAATAATAATAATAATGACAATTACAATAATTAATATAATAATAACAATAATAAATAATAGTAATAATTGTAATAATGTAGTAGTGATAGTAGTAATAATAATAATAATAACAACAACAACAATTGTGATAAAATAATAATTTTGCTAACCTTGACATATGCTAATTTGCTAATCCTATTATTTTGTTGGATTAGCAAAATAACACTGGCCAACACAATTCTCAACTTGCTAATTCTTGTTTGGATCACATTTTTTGTGGATAGCAACACTAACCCAAAGTTAGTGCTATTCTTAGTGATCCAAACACACAGAACTGATAATTTTTTCTCACCATGATGGCAAATTGGCATATAAACTGACTACAGATACTGTACTAAACAATAGGCTTAAGGAACTTCTGGTGAAAATTAACACCAAGGATTGCAAATGCTATGAAGTTTTTGCCAAAATGATGTTTAACTGGAATTTAGTTCCAGGTAGAGGATATTACTAAAAAGGGATGCTTCCAATCAATTAAATGACCTACCGAGTTATGCTGTCTAGCAGAAGCACATGCTTTTAGTAATCTCCAAAAGATACAAACAAGTGCTTTGGAGTTGAGTTCTTCAACATCACAAGTAGAGAGGCTACTTTTCAGTTCAGTACAACATTTGTCAGCCTAAAATAGAAACACAGTATTAGGGTACTTTATATATTGAGACATGTAATGGAAAGAATACTTGATGAAATAAAATTTTCTACCTCCTCTTCATTGAGACTCCACCCGTGTGGAGAGCCCATCTCAGACCACTCGCCCTTAAGAGAACCGAAACAGACCTGATACAGCTCCATTACTTGGCCAAACCCTGAGGAATCAATTACAAGGGAGACAGAAATATAGTAAACTGCAGTAGCAGCAATCATGGACCCCATTGACACGAAATGAGCAAACAAAAGTCTATAAAACAGAATATAGAAATATATTATTATATTATTTTTATGTTGAGATATGTCAGTACCTTTGTTGTTCACTGACAAGGTATGCAAAATTATCTGTAGAAACAAGCTCTTGGACAAACTGCTAGCCTTTGCTGACTCAACCAACCACCCAATGTACTCCTTAGGGTTCTCCAGAAATGTTTTAGACAGAGATTCTATTGTCTTGGAGTTTATGGTAGATGCAGTCCTAGCATCAAATGTCTGAAGAATTATAGAAGTTATGAAGGAAACATGGAATTGACAAGCTAATACGAATTAAACATCAACGGATAATAAATAAAATAGCACAGAAAGCTCCACCATAATATAAGCTGCAGTACCAGTTCCAGCTCAATTTATTCCAGGTTTTTATTTTTATTATTTTCTCAATGCCTTTGCTGTTTAAGACAAGCTGACATTTTGCGGAGCTTATGGACAAAAAAAAGGCTTAAAAAGTTTAATTATCAATCGCCTAACAGGCAAGGCTGAAAGGTTGCAGTCTTGTCCCGCAAGGATAATTACTTCAACAATTAAAATGAATGATCTTAAGCAGAAGATTACCTTCAATCCAGCAAAACTGATGATATCGAATGAAACTAAGCTTTCAGCAAAGAAAGGCCATTTAATGGCATTAAATAGCTCCACAGCCTTATAATTAACCCTTGAAGTCTGCAAAGGAAATCTATTAACCAACAAAATACCCAAAACACACACAGAGATCAAAAGTAAGTTGCTTCATGAAGAATCTTCACTTAACTCACACCCGTACCTCAAATTTCAAGTCCAAACAGCTGATCCAGCTGATCCAAACATGATCTCCATATTGAAATCTCCTTGGAGACTAAAATTTTCATTTTTTTTGTAGTTCTTTAACATCTTTTGGATGGGTGGAAACTTCATTGATCTACGATTTCTGGACTATACAATAGTAAAGGTTTTCTATACATTCAAAAAGGTAGAAAAAAAAATGTAAAACTCAGCCTCCAAGGAAATACGGAGATCATGCTGAATGGTTTGGATTGAGTAAGGATCTTTACTTCATGTTACAATAAAAATAAGGAAAAAAAAACCTTAGATCGAACAACAAGAAGAGGAAATATTGCCAGAGCAACATCTTTTGCATGACATGGGTTGTGTGACTGCAGCTCCACCATTCGCTCGAGGCAAGAAACCATAACATCAATAGCCCTTGAAGTGTGAGCAGCACCTTTAAACAGATTTGGATAGAGGAAAACGAAAATAGAATTAGAGACAGAGAGAGAAATAGATGCCATTAAGGTTGGTAAGATTGATAAAGAAAAGGAACATGATATCCTTAATACTGAGAAAACTCAAACCTATATTAACTAAAGTAACCCATATATGAATATGCTGACAACCAATGTTTTCAAATAGTATTGTATATCCCGAGTAGCTCCATTTGGTCTGGTATCATGTTTCATGTGAATCGAATAGTTGAGATTTAGCTGAACTTAATATCTGTTGATACAACTATTCACCTTGGATAAAAAAAATCATTCAGAGAAACATTAAATACTGCATTCTATCATGTTTGAACAGTCAACCAGTAAGACCCTTTCTATATTAGTTTCAGATATGGGTCTATTGGTATCATAGACCTTTAAAGTTTAAACATGACAAATCTTACAAATATTGTTAAACTTAAAATACCAACCAAAGATGTGTTAAATCCTCAAACTTCTAAGTGAAATTAAATGTTTTAGGATAAAAAAATAAACCAAAAAATATATATAGTCAAATAAAAGTTTGAATCATACAAAATATTGATTGAAGGTTCAGATGTCTCTATTGTGCCTCCAAATCTACACCATTCATCAAGAAATAATAAATGGTATGGATTGGATTGGAGGCACAAAAAGGTGAGCTTCATGAATGGTGTAGATTTTGAAGGTATGATGGAGGCACCCAAAACTGGAGACATTTGAACCCTCCTCATATCGATTAACAAATTAAAGTATATCAACAATTTAAATTCTGAATATTTACATTCTTGTAATATGCATATGTCACAATTTTATAGCACTACAGTAGCTCAAAAGACTTTTTGCATTAGTTTAATCTTCATAAAACTTATTAAGTCCCATGCCTCGCAGTCCACTTTGCAATATTCTTTTTTCTATTGGCCAGTGGCCCACGACTTACAAAAAGATAAGATAACAAAAGAACATGCACCGCAAACCAAGCAAAGTTCAAGGATGCCTACAAGTCTATGACAAAATAAATCTATGGAATAACCATAGCATAAAAACTATACTATCCACTGAGATTCTTTCTTCTTCAATGCTTAGATGTCTCCATGATATTCCAACTAGATTGTTGGGCAGAATCAGGATGAAAGGAGTGTCTCCCGTAAGATTAGCATTGTAATCTGAATAAATTAGAACGATACATTTCTCCTTTGATACAGGAATCATCCATTGCAGAGGAGGTAAGGAATCACATTGTATTGTCAATGGTATGATACTAATTACAGTGCTGACAACAAATGCTTTACTTTTTTTGGGAACAAAATACCTTTGTATGCTTTTTGAACTACAGAACAGAGCATTATAAAGAATTTTAATATGTACTCGAGAAACATGAAAAAAATTGGTAAGGCTATGTACTTCACAAAGCACATCACTGATGGTATTTCGCCTTCATACCTCGGATTTCAAACAGTCCAACCCGTTGAAAACATTCTTCATGTTGAAATCTCCTTAGTGACTGAATTTTACATTAAAAAGAGTTTTTTTACTATATCAACAGATGTACAAATTTTGTTGATCTAATGATTTCTGGACCTTACAGAACTGAATCTCTACCTCTCTAAAAAATAGCAAAAAATTCTAAAAAAATGTAAAATTCAGTCTCCAAGGAGATTTCAATATAGAGATCATGTTCGACGGTTTGTATTGGTCGTTTAGCCTTTGACATTTGAGATACGAGTGCAAAGTAACGGGAGTGATGTGCTTTGTGAAGTACCATAGCTTCACTAAAAAAAATATTGCTCACTAATTCCATACATTTAATTAGGAAATATAATAGAAATAGATACCTTTTGTGATAATATCCATGCACCTGGAAACCACATTTTGGTAAGTTTTCAAAAGGGTACCAGCACTACAAACTTCAGCCAGTCCTTCTATAGATAAGGCAGCTTGAACAACACTCAAGTTCTCATCAGATAAACCTCTGATTACCGTGTTTTGCAAATTAAAAAGTTCCTGAACACATTTCACAAAGGAAAAGGAGTTAGATTAATGGGCAGTCCCCGACAAAAAAATGCCATAAAAAGTAGCTTGTAGCAACTTTTCACAGAAAACATAATTAATGTGCAAGTACCTGATGATTGTTGGCAATCTTCTTGATTGTACTGGATTCAGCAATTTTCTTCATAGCAGATTTCCTAATCTCTACCTATATAACACCCATAAGAAAAAAGTAAAGCAACTTCTCCCAAAAATGAATTATTTCAAGGCAAGCAAATCAGTGCCTATCAAATATCCATGTAGAAAAATCAAAAAGAGACATTTCATTTCGACAAAACATGGATGAATTTGGATGGCAGAAAACACCTTTGGATGTTCCAAAGAGACCCATAATTTTGAATCAAATGATTCCCCCAACTCCTCGGTTTGATCAAGCAAGAGACCCAGTCCTCGTGAAATTGATTCTCCTTTCTGCTAAATAAAATATTGTCAAAAATGAGATGTAAACATCTGATAAATGGCAAAAAAGAAGACAAGTTGATAATGAACCTCAAATGCTTTACGAATAGATGCTTGTAATTCTGATGGATAATGCTTCTCCATAGTTGCTCTGATATTTCTTAACCACTTACCTGAAAAAATTATAAAGATGATAAAATTGACAACTGTTAAAAATAAATTATAATCTTGAAATCGAACAGGCCAGCATCATCTATACATTCATATCATTTGCAATGGTCAATATTCAACAGCCTGTGATGGAAATGTCAAATGATACTCAAATTTGCATGAAATGATATATACAACCAATTCATGTGGCTCAAAAAGAACCTACAACCTTTTTTCTACTTTCTAATTTTTTTGGTACCTGACAAATATCGGAAGGGCTGTCAGTGTATCCATTATTAATGGATCACAACTTTAAATTTTAACGGGTAGCTGCAAAGATGTTCAAATAAGATTGCAACGAATCTTCACAAGGAATTAACCCTAGATTCCTTTATTCAAAGTCAAAAGGACATTTTTTAAGAAAGAGGTCATCAATACCAGCTGGCACAAATGAGAAAAGAGGTCATTAATTTTGTAAGCATTGCCATTTATTATTTCAGACTGACAAGAAACACAAATTCATACTTGTTTTCTCCCCTCAGCATAAGCAGGACACTCTGCACTTGTACGGAGGTCCAGGTTATACTGTCAAATCCAAGTGAGTTCCTAAATTTTGGGGATATAATGGTCGCCCGATTTCTCCAACTTTGGGAAATCTGGATTCCTCTCAAGGTAAGAGCACTCCTTTTGCTATTGCTTCATTCTAAGGTTCTAAACAAGGACATGCTCAGCAAAATCAGTTTGTTGGAGATCAAACCAGGGTACCGGGGAGGATGCAGTATGAGAATCGGAAACAGAACAAAGGTGAGAGCGTACATGTAAGGGTCGTATGCCTGGGTCGTCATTGAAACACGGTACGTTACCTCCTGGGTAGTGAGAGTCGGGAACAATTGGGTTTGAACAAAGTACATTTTTTTGGAACAAAATCCAAATGCTAGAATAGTAATCATTTATGATACATCAATTATTATCAATAATTTTATTGAACTAATATATTAGACTTAGATTATTTATAATTGTATACAATACATTTTGTCTTGTGTATATAACTTTACGGTAAATAGTTATTAACAAGGATTAGATGATTTGGTTGTGTTGGGCAATTAGTGTGGCAGATAAATAACCCATGTTCCATGTCTACCACACTATAATGTAATGGCCGAGGAAACTAGGAGGAAAGAGTTGTGGAGCTCTGAATTCTCTAGTCCAGATGTCAATCTCGGAGGAAACTAGGAGGAAAGAGTTGTGAACCATGAACCAACAGGAAGCATCAATTCATAAAAATACAGATCCATGCACCATGTCTACTTTATTTTGATCACCATTATTTTTCCTCAAGGGAAATGCAAAAAGAACAAGTTAGGCAACCAATGAATCCAATGATGATTTCTGTCTAACATCTGAATCCAATGATGATTTCTGTCATTCTCAACCACAATATACAAGAATAAGTTAGGCTTGCAACTCCAAAATCTTCAACATTTATTATTCACAGGAATGCCATTTCGAAAATACTGGATTGTTCACAACCAAATTGGTAACTTCAATAACACATCACAGTTTGAACACCTCTGGGTGATTTCTGGTAAACCTGGATCAAACATGCCTTTTATGTAAGGGAGGGGAATCTATCTCTCACATCTTTGTCTTCTGCCCTAGAGCTCGAGCCATTTGGACATAGTTCAATATCAATGGAGGCTCTCTAGGAGCAATGTAGTCCTCTCAGGATATTGACTTCGATGAAATGAAGCTATTTTGGGTTACTACATTGTGTGTTATTTGAAGCAGGCCTTTCTTTGCTCCAGAGGAAGTAGGACCAAAGCACACTATAGCTCATATTGCTCTGATTTACCATCACCATATTTGCTGGGTGGCAAGATTGGGATACAAGGGAACTACTAGAGTTCTTATCACACAAGGACCTATAGATGCAAAGGTGGCGCTATCAATCTCCTGGCCAGCTACTTATTGCTACTTCTATATTTTATTTCTGTGCTTTTCTGTTTCATACTCTAATGTTATTCATTAGGATTGCCTTGAAACAGCTTGTGGTCATTCTCTGCCTGCATGCAGGTTCTGTTGGATTTTTGTTTCTGGAGCCATGTGTTGGCTCAGAAATCCCTTTCCGCCATTTATGTATCTATGTGATTTCTTCGTAATGGAATGGAATTTTGTTTCAGGAGCTATCAAGGTCACTAATTTTTTTAAAGAAAAAATGCCAGCACAACCAAGTTCCACTGACATCTTTACAACCTATTAGAGAATAATTACAATTAAAAAAGAGGTACCGATTTTATCTGAATTTGACTCGTCTGTGGATTTTGCTATCTTGGTACAGTGAGCAAGCAACTTGCTGATGATTTTTTCAACAGTCCCTCTCTTCAGTGGGACCTTCTCAATTACATGCACAAAATAATCGTCGTACAAATTGTCCGGGGTGCTACAGGAAGACAAGACAGTCAATTTACATTTTTATGCATACATGATGACTATACAAGAAATCAATACAAATCTAGCACCATCCTGCATTTATGCCACATGTTTGCTAACAAAATTTTGATGCAAATTTCACCCCCACATTCTTCAGCTCTCTCTCTCTTCAGCGAAAGCACATGCAAGATGGTGATTTAGAATTTTAGACATGACATAAAAGCAAAAAAAACATACAAAACATAAAGGCAAAATTAGTCAGAAACCAACCTGATTGCAATCAATGACTCCAGATAAATGTCAATAAACCTTTGCATATTGTAGTCCTTAGATAGCTCAGTTAGCACTTCAATAAAGTCCCTTAGAGAAAGAAAAAAAGAATGTGAAACCCCATTAGAACGCCCATGGCGATTAGGACTGAAGGGGCAGATTTAGACATACAGAGAGCATACCTAATTTCTTGTAGAACGACAACAGTCTTCTTAGGGAAAATTTGGGCAGGCTGAGACTGCATATCAGTAAAAAGGGTGATAAACATGCCAAAAAGAATAAATTGTAAGTAATGCACCACGATACAAAATCACCGATACACGATACATTTTACGATTCAACTACTATATTCTCAACAAGTACATGTTAACAATAAGCCTCGTTTCATCAGTCCCACAGCTGCATAATACCATTTTTGCCATATTATCCAGTAAGTGCATTGTGGTACAATTATCCAGTAATGACACTTTTTTCTTCGTAGCATGGAATGTTTGAAATCTACGTAATAATATTAATAATCAGCAATTAAATCTTCTAAGTCTTGAAAACGAGTTTGACATGAGAGTAGGAAAGAAATGGAGAAATATTCTTGCGTCTGGTTGAAATTTTGAGGAGAGATGAAGATAGATGGAGAGTAACAGAATAGCCTCCTTCCTAGCAGGTGCAAATTTTCTATCTCAACTCTCAACTTGGCATATATGATCAAGTTACTGTTTACCCCTTCTCTTCTCTCCAACCAGGCATGATATATAATATACAAATCTTTTTTTTCAAAGGTTCTTTCTTTCTCCACTCTTTACTTCACTTCTCTTTTAACTAATGAACCAAGAAGAAATACTAAAATAAAATATTAAATACCTGAACAAGACTTATTATTGCCATTGCTGTAACCCGAAGCCAAGGCAGGTCAAGCGACTCATTTGCATCATGCCTCGCTACTGATGCCACATAAAGCACCAACTTCTGGATTAGCTTAGCTGCAAGCGTAGCTCTAGTTGCCAACAAACCAATTATCATGAGAGCACCAGCCTATATATGAACAATTTGCACAGTTATGAACAAAAGAAAAATTATAGAACTTCATGCAAGTTGGGCATAGTTCCTGCTTGTTGGTGGATTTTGTGCACAGGAAATGATAGTTTTCAAACCCCTGGCTTTGAAATCGTTTGGACACCCTCATACCACACCAATGTTTTTAAGGCCACAACCATACATAACCCACCGTATTGCTACGCATTGGTTTTACCCGCTAGGATGGATTTACTTGAAAATGCATAGAATTCAGATATTTTTGCAGTAATTTTTGGAAGAAAATTGGCATGCTACCAAGGCAGATATTAGATAGAACATTTAGAATGATTCTTGACACAATATGAAAGCCAAATTTGGCATTTTTGTCATGGATACTATTGTGATGCAACTCTGATCAGAACCTTCAGAGGACACCTAATAAAATGCACAAATCACTAGAACAAAACAGAGAAGATTCTAGTGGTAACTGGTGAGTACAAAATTTATTATTTAACTACTGGTGATTTGGGTTCCAAACATCTATACCATATGAAATATTATACGCATGCAATGACTAGTTTTCATGGGCTTAATGCGATCTCATATCATAAACCTAATATTAACAGTTTGTTGCAGTTATGCATGTTAATTTAAATAATCATGGCTTCATGTAGCCATCTTATTATAAAGCCACAATAACAGATGAGAGCGTCGTAATATTTTTTCTGGTGCAGCTTCATAAGTTATTCTAAATAATAACCACCATAAAGCTCTTATAAGGTAAGGTACCACATAAGCCATATATGCACACCCTGTCTACAACTTCTGAGAAAAATCGATATATTTCCATTTGCAAATAAGACACAGCACTTTGAGTAAGTTGAAATAACCCTCAACCATTAGGGAGTGAATAAAAAGGTATGTTTCATTAAAATTCTTCCAAGCTCAATATTGTACAATGAAGATATCTAGTGAATTCAGATTTTATAAACTAAGTTCACATGGACAGATTACAAAACAATTTCAATTGGGCTGGAAATAAAATTTTCCAAAGTTACACTTGTTTGTTTCACCGTAGCTTTAACACATGGATATTGATTAAAAAAATCTATGCTGAAAAACAATGTTGGATGGCAATGTAAAAATTTATGCTTAATGGCATTTAAAAATCAATGGAGAACTCAGAAAAGGAACAAACCTTATGCTCACGTTCAGCTTTATTTTCAAGATTGAGTGCACTAATCACAAAACCTAACACCCTTTGAACCGTATCTGTATCAAGCTTTGGCATCGAACCTAGTGTCTCCACTATAACTGCCGTGCAGAAGGAAACTACCGGCATTGGATGTTGGAAGTTCTTATTTGCAGATGCCTGAGTATGTCATGAAAAAATAAATGAAAATGAATCACAAATAAAAATTAGTTATCACATTTTCTTAATCCTGTGAAACTTTATGTCAGAATTAGGATCCAACAGAAAGTCGAACAATGAGTTCTGATAGGACAGCGTATAAATGCTATGATTATCATGATGCACCAGCAGAATCACAATGTTATGGGATATAACATATATCAATGGGTATCTCTATACTACATATACTTATCTTCCTCCTTTCCTTGAAATTTGGCTTTTTAGGCTTACATTCCCCCATGTTAAGGAACAACAATTGTGTCACCTCATTGACAGTCTTATTAATTCTATAATGCTAAAAGTCATACAATTTATAGAAATACATACATAATCGCAGAGGGTTTCCAACAAGCCCTTATCACGGATGCATTGTTGCACAAGAACATGCCTTGGAGGGGCCGCACCTGACGACTTGACCCCTTCAAGAAACCCCCACTTAGTGTTTCTGCAACATTTCATAAATAACATGGATAGAGTCAGAAGCAACATAAAAGCTGCATGATAGCTTATAAAATATAAGGAGTAACTCTTACCCTGGTTCAATAAGTTGTACAATTTGAACAAACACATGGGTGTCATGATAAGGCAAGGCGCACAGAACCAACTCTTCTATGTTATAAACATGAACCCTGCATATCCAAAGTGGAGAAGTAAGAAACAAAAAGAGTGAAGCCGATAATGTCATAATCTAACTATCTAAGAACTACATGAAAGTTTCAATTGGAACCTGTAACCACAATAGACCAATTTGAGTATGGTTAAACATGTATGAGACAAGAAGATGAGATTGTTTAATTGAGATCCATATTATCCCAACTAACCAAAAACATAAAGTAAATGTTAATCAGCAATGGAATATTATGAAGCAAAAGAAGCCCCAACTACTTGTCAATTTTCCACGGTGAAAGGAGAAAAAAAAAGAAGAAAAAAAGAATCAAGTAGCCACATGTGTAACCAAGTCAGTAAAAACTTATTCAAGTAAAATTTAAACTCAACCCACTGAATCAAGTACATCAACAGGGGTATAGAAAAAAGAGTCTCTCATACATGTATCTACGAATGAGATACTCCAATGTCTTGCGTGCAGCAAGGTTCAGTAAATGTCCGGAAAGAAGTCTTAAATATGATGTAATGGACTGGTTCAGGTCCTTATTTCTTTGCTGGGTCATCAGCTGCCTGTTCTCTTCAAGGCTAGTATGGCAAAAGAGTGTCTCCCGGTAGCCCGAAAATCGTTTGTCCAAACCAATCAGCACCTCCAAACCTGAAATTTTAGATGGTTATAAAAAGAAATAGGATCCTGCATGCTGAATTGCTGAACCTTAGGTTCGTTGAGAAGTACCTGAGAGAGCGATAGGAAGAAGTGTTTGGAGATCGATATCAGCGGCGTCTTTCGGGGCGTAAAGAATTGAAGGTCGGGTTTGGGCCCCGCGAGGCGGCGGGGGTGCGGCGTTGGCCAAGGCCTTGATGGCCTGGAGCTGATTGGCAATCATGGCGCTTGACTGGAGAAGGACTGAAGGAGAACTAAGCGAGAAGAAAGATCAGAGAGGCAAAACCTGTGTTGTTTCCTAGTTTCCCTCTCACGAGTTGCGAATTGCGATGCTTTACGCCGCTTTGTAAAACCCTAGAATCAAACTAAAACCCCTCTGGCCTCTGAGCGGGATCAAAAGAACGAATGGCGGCCGAGGGACGTCGCGCCACGACCCACGAGGTTCTTTGCTTTGAACGGTCGGATCAAGATCCAAGGAGAGGGAATAAATATTCTCTTATGATATTTTGTTTAAGGATAATGTTTAGAGTTATAATGCACATTATTTGAGTTATTATGCATATTATATCATAACTATTGCAGTACAAAAAATAACATGTATAATTATTTCATTACAGAAAATAACATGCATAATAACTCAAATTATGTGCATGATAACTCAACTAAAGATGCATAATAAAATCGATATCAATAGTTGGTATCAAATATGATATCTATGTATCAGCTCCCTTTGTTTAATTAGTGTACCTGGAGATGGATACCCAAACCGGATGTTGGTATGGAGTTTTCTTATGAGTTTTCTTAAATACAAAGAAACACTCATTTTTTTCTGAAACGCAACGAAATACAACTAATTACTGTCTTATTTTTTCGTTGCTGGTAAGGCACTCAATTTTTTCCATTGGTGATAAGGCACTAAGATTGTTAATTTTTTTAACTCAATTTTTTAAATTTGAAGACTTAGTAAAGAGAACTACATGGTTGCATCTTCATTTGTACTCAAATCGTGGATCATTTCCAGTGGGTAAGAAATTACAAATTAACTTCATTTCATATAAAATTCCAATTTTGATTTTAATTGAACAAATAAGTTAGTAAAGTGATAATAAGTAATTTATATTATGTAATCTGTGTAGGATTGATCGAGAAACTGTCTTTAAGATAGAAGTCAAGGTTGACGAATTTTGGAACCAGCAAGATGATGGAAGAAAAGTGTATGTTAAGGGACGGACGTTAAGATGGGTTGTTGATTCCGGCCGATTTTCTTTGTGTGACTTCAACAGTGATTTGTTAGAGATGTTAAATTGGGGGAGGTGTCAAGGTCCAAAACTATGGATAATAGACAAAAATGATGGAAGAGAAGCGAGTTTAGTATCGAAGTCACAAATTTCAGAGATGTTCAAAATGTACGAAAAGGAAAGAGTAATTTCCCTTCATGTAGTGGTGTGTGTTTAGACGGAAGCAGATATTGTAGTGGTACAAATCTCACGTATCCATGCACTCCGATTCAGCCAATTTCGAACATGGAAATTGGTAGCCAGAGACAAACGGAAAGCACAAATGTAGGAAGGTCCCAATCTAACGATCCTCATCATTACAGATATGTTGGTTTAGATGATGAGTATTTACACATTTCTGGTTTGGAGCTTTCCTAAACATTGAAATTGGTAGCGAGAGTCAATTTTCTAAGTTGTCCAAATGTGACTACGAAATTAATAATATATCAAAGAGTTTTAATGGCAAATGATAATGGAGAAATTTGACGTGAGGAGGACAATAGGTGCTAAACTACATTGTATAATTCTTCCAAATGTAACCAAAGAATTGAATGCACTTAGTAGGAACACTAGTAAATTCAGAGTTTACAGAGGGGGAGATTATGCGGAGGTCAGTGAAGTTGACAACAATGGTACAATTTGGAGAAATGTAGTGGAGTTGGACAAAAAAGCAGTGTGCTTGTAGAGTTGTAGGCAGTGACAACTTAGCAGAAAATAATGCATGCATGCCATCAAATTTATTTGCTCACTTAGAGGCGCTCCCATGGAGGATTATGTGCACGGATTCTATTCACTTGAGAAGTTTAGAGTTGCATATGCAGGAAATATTCCGGCATTGAATGACAAATCCAAGTGGAAGAAGGCTGAAATTGACTTCAAAATTTTGCCACATCACTCCAAAAGACCTCTCGGCAGGCCTAGAAATCAGAGAATTTTGGGATGTCTAGAGTCGAATAAGAGGAGGAGACAATGCAAGAGATGCAAGGAGTTTGGTCATCAAGCCAGAACTTGCAAGGAAGATGATCCGGAAGCTGTTGCAGCTAAAAAGAATGAGTTTTGTATTTGTCGGCGCCCTTCCCCGTGCTGCTGACTCAATCACCCCTTTTTTAGTTACTTCTGTCTATTGATTGAAGGAGGAACTTTCCAAAAGAATGATAAGTCACTTCAAACGTGCGTGATTTCTTTTGTGTGGCTTGGGTGCACGCACATGTTCAGAGTTTTATTTATTATGACCAATGAGGTCCTGAATTTTTAAGTCATAGTCAGGCGCAAACCCCTACCATTATTTACATGAGGCATTATTTCAACCCTTAATACCCATGATTCTCAAGTGATGGTGGAATATACTGAATGACACAAGATGGTCTTTTTTTTAAACGATTTTATTTGATTTGAAAGCGTCAATCTTTAACCTTTTTATAATAGCCTTTCTTAAGAATACTACTAACTAGGATTTGTGTTGTTCTACTCTGATGTTTGTTTTTTTATCTATTTATTTGTGTTTACTTGAACATGTATTTCCCCTTTTTTTTAAGGATCTTTGACACCTTTATTTTTACACTTAATTTCATGAGCATGTGTTTAATTTCATGTGTACTTTTTATTTCATGAAAATATGTTTTATTTCTTGAAAGGAAGGAGAAGTTTAATAGAATATCATATTTGTATGATTTATGATTTTTTTTTATTTTTAAACTTATATTTGAAATATTTGAAGATCATATGTTTTTATTTGCTTTGAGAAAAGAGAATATATATGTCACACCCCATAAATAAAGAACAGATTGGGTGCGACTAATCCCGCCACGTGTGCATGACGACATGCGCACGAAAGGCTTTTAAGAATAAAATATAAAGTACAACTAACGTAAACAAATCAGTGATACACCACATAACAAAAGCATATCTTTTATTATCACAAGCATTTATGTACATACATCAAAAGGTATCAATATAGCGGAAGCGAAAAAGAAAAATAAACAAATGAGAAAATGGTCCCGCTGATACGTCGGTGACCATTCCTTTATCTATCCTATAGTGTAAAACTGGGAAAAACAAAAGAAGAGAAGTCTCTAAAATAGACGCCTGTGATCCATCCTATGCGACCTCGTCAAAAGCTCTGAAGCTCCTCACCCGGACCCCACAACCACCGTGGAACATGAGAAATTATAAATTTCTCAGTGTGTATTAAGGTCCAGCCTTTGAGCATATGTTTTTCTCTAAGGTTGGACCCAAGCCAACACTTGGTAGTTAATTATGCACATTTTAAACTAACTATTTAATCACATTTATTTATTTACCGTACTTCTAAAATAAAGTAACTGAGTGTGAACCAAGTATGAAAATAGAGTCGTGAAAGAATACCCAAAAGAATCGGATAGAATACTAAGTATACATATAGTACAGTAATTTTATATCAAGCACCCAATATAAAACCCAATTTGCATTACATCGGAACTCGCCCTCAAGCAGGCACGTATTCGGGCCCAACTTACATACTTGAGGATTGCTAAGCGCGCGTGTCGGGCGATACAACTGCATTCAGGTCGCCCAAGTTGCAAACTTAAACGTTCTTAAGCGAACTTAAACACGTCTAAGTGTGCAGGCCGGGCGAAGCATTTGTATCTGGGTCGCCTAACTTACAAACTTAGACTTAATTCTGAGGTTCCAGAACGAAAATGCCCTGGGCAACATGAGTGGCTATGAAAAGCACAGACTTATTTGGTCAAAATGAATTCTTGTGTTCTACCTCACCAAATGAGAAAAGATAAAGTAAAAATACTCGGCCTCAGTTGCCATAAGGAAAATAAGAAACCAACTGCCCGTTTGAAAGAATATAATAAAAGGGACTCCCTATACCAACCAAGGACCAAAGGAGAGTCCCAGACTTTTTCTGTACCAACCAGGAGCCAAAGAAGAAAGCCCTTCGAATATTAGAGATCTCATAATACCAGCTAAATAGAAAATAAAAAGAATAGCTCCAATGCCTCGCATATGACACGCTTACTCTAAAACTGAGACGCTGACCTTGACGTAATGGTTAAAACACATTTCTCCTTTGTCTTTTTTATGTCATTAATAAGGGGGTGTTTTATAATCATAGAAAACATAAAATTAGGAGATATAGACATAGCTACAAAATTTATTAAGGATATATATGTTCATGAATAAGAATTTGTACTGACAAAATATTTAAAGTTTGTCTGTTTTGTTGGTCACACAAGAATCCTTTCAAATAAAAAGATCTCACCCAAATATTTATCAAAGTAGATAATCATTTACCAATCATAAACTTTAAGTAAAACTTAAAACTTTTAAGTAAAACTTAACCTTATGACTCGTGTCGTTTTCAGTAAGAAAGAATAATTCAATTTCTTAATAAATCTCTCTTTCCTAAAAACCAAGCCTAAATCTTGGAGATTTGTTAAGAAAACTCATTATATTGGACAACAAGAATGAATGAATCATTTCCACATAATAAGCAAAAAATGTACCTCACACAACTCCACTCATTTCTGGCTTAATAACCAATTCATGCAAGTTCCACGATTTCTAGTAATAAGAGTCACACTCATGCTTATCTCGCCTCCTTATTAAGGAGCTTAATGTCTATATCCTGCAAGGGCCCTGATTTAATGTTTTTTTGGCGGATAGTATCTCAACCGTTGGATTAAAATCCCATCAGTTCGCACAATTCGCACTATTCCAAATTATGCGCTTCAACAAACACACATAAATAGTCGACGCCACAATTGATCCCTAAATATTTTTTATCCCGCAAGACGCATGACCCATTACCCATGACGCAAGACGTTGCAAGCCGCGTAACGCATGACGCATGACGCAAGACGTGTGACGCTTGACGCAAGACGGCGCAACACGCATGACCAATGATGCATGACGTTAGTCGTTGTAAGCCGCATGCCTAATGACGCATGACGCAAGACAAACGACACAAGACACATGATGCACGACGCAAGACGCTGGAAGCCGCATGACGCATGACGCAAGACGCGAGAGGCATGACGGAAGACGCAAGACGCATGACGCATGATGCATGATGCATGATGCAAGACGCATGATGCAAGACACAAGACGCATGACGCATGACGCAAGATGCTGCAAGACGCATGACACATGACGCATGATGCAAGACACTCCAAGCCGCATGACGCAAGACGCATGACACAAGACACATTAAGCTTGACGCAAGACGGTGCAAGACACATGACGCATGACGCATGACGCATGATGCATGACACATGACGCATGACGCATGACGCATGACACATGACGCAAGACACAAGACGCTGCAAGCCGCGTGACGCATGACGCATGACGCATGACGCAAAACGCATGATTCAAGACGCTGCAAGACGCATGACGCAAGGCGCATGACGCTTGATGCAAGAAGGTGCAACACGCATGACCCATGACGCATGATGCAAGCCTCATGCCGCATGATACATGACGCAAGAAGCATGACGCATGACACAAGACGCATGACGCATGATGCAAGACCCACGATGTAAAACGCTGGAAGCCGCATGACGCAAGACGCAAGACGCAAGACGCATGACCCATGACGCAAGTTGCATAAAGCATGACGCAAGACACATGACACATGACGCATGATGCAAGATGATGCAAGCCACATGACGCTTGGAAAGACGTATGATACAAGACGCTGCAAGCCGCATGATGCATGGCAAGATGTATGATGCAAGACAATGCAAGCCGCATGATGCAAGACGCATGACGCTTGATGCAAGACGGTGCAAGACACATGAAGAGTGACGCATGCCGCAAGCCGCATGATGCATGGCGCAGGACGAATGATGCATGACTCATGACCAATGATGCTAGGCGCATGAAGCAAGACGCTGCAAGCCGCATGATGCAAGATACTCCAAGCCGCATGACACAAGACGCATGACACAAGACGTAAGACACATTACGCTTGACACAAGATGGTGCAAGACACATGACACAAGACGTGTGATGCAAACCGCATGACGCTTGACCTATGATGTAAGACACAAGACGCTGAAAGCTGCGTGACACATGACACATTATGCAAGACGCGTAACACATGACACAAGACGCATGACAGGTGCACTGGTTAATATGCGGGCAAGTGTGACAGTTACATTATTTTCTTGTGTTGTTGTGGACGCGTACGACTACTAGCTTGAAGTGGATAAAATGAGAAGGAAAGATACTCTATTTTTCTATGAAAATAATGAAAATATGGCATTGATAATTTTGGTAGTACATGTATTCATCCAAACAATACTTATCCTAAAAATTTAAATTATCTCATATATTTATCAAACAAAATAACTTCATGGATTGTATGGCTCCAACTTGCATTGTTGTAGCTTCATCAATCATCTTCCGAAAAATACTTCTAAGCTACTATAACCACTCAATTTTCCTTCTATTTTAGAACTATTCTAAAACAAAATGAAAAGTATATCTAGAACTACTAAATTCAAAATCTCATGTGACATGCAAGCCAAGAATGAATTAATACATGAATGACAACCTAACATTCTTGTCATAATTTGATTATCATAATTAATTAATAATGGCACCTTAGGTCGCAATTACACATATTCATACACATCATTCATTACCAAACAAGACATTGAAAATCTTGAGCCATACAAACCAACAATCCTCCTGCAAAACATGGTTAATATACAAGTGTAATCTCACTGCACTATTAAATCTTATTTAGTAAAACCCATCTCTTAAGTTATCAATCCATCTAAATTATTTTAAATCCAAAAATAACCTCAATAGAATAAATATTTATCAATTAAATGTCATTTCCTATGAATTTAGTTATTCCCACATGGCGAGCAAAGAGAAGTGTGTCACACAACTCCCACTCACTTATGTGCTAATAACAAAACAAGTCATGCTCGATTACCCTTTTAGAAAGTCAATTATTCAATAGAATAAATATTTGTCATTTAAATGTTATTATATTTGACCATTGAAGAATCTCTAATATTCTCTAATAACATCAGGAAACATAAATTGATTTGCTTGTCCTTAATCGTCATTATTACTAATAAAATTTAAAATGTTAATTCTATCACTTTCAATCATACTTGTATGAGTTCTACAATAATTGATTTTATAAAACAAATCATTGTGCAACAATTAATTTCACAAAAATGAAATTTTCAAAAATGTCTCTAGTTTCAACCTGCTCCGCACCATTCAATATTTTCTATGTCAAAAAACGAGTGTTTCGAATTAAATTTCAAGCCATATATTTCTGGAAACTAGACTTAATAAGTTGTCGATATATACAAGGAATCCACACAATATTTAACCCTTTGTGTGAGAAAATCACATTTTAATCCAGGGTTCCAGATTTGAAAAACATATTGTAGTTATCTCTGTAATTTTAATTTTATATAGAATCCATAATATTTTTGCATTGCAAAATATATTTTTCTATAAACTTGACTTCATCACCTTTCGAATGATAGGTGGCATGCAAAAAATCATTCATCCAAATTCGAGATATGTTATTTTGAATCTCAACAAAATAGAAAAACGGGACACATAAATTCCACCACTGTACCCACTTTTCTTATGTTTTTATCTTAATAAAACAGTTAAAACTTGCTGATTTATTCTAGAATCTTCATCCACACATCATAAAGAACTGTAGAAATTTTTAGATCCACAAAAATCATGATTCAAATAACACCAAAGTGAAAATACCTTAAGAACCCAATAGAGACAAATTTATGAACTAGAAACTTGAGAAATAGTTAACTAAACACTTATGCACTTAACTTGGCACTAATTAAATAGTCTAATTGCTATAAAATAAGCCTAAGCTCTGATACCGCTATTGGGATTTCATGTGTATGTTCAAGAGGGCGAAAATTAAAATTGTTTTGCCTCTATTTAAGTCAATATAGAAATGATCTTATTTCTATGACAATTGCAAGCAAGATTACACTATGACATTCCATCGAGCACCTCTTGCATCACAAAAAAGTAGTCAATTTATTTTTTGCACAAAAGTGGATAAAAGTATACCTAAAGAGATTGTCAAATATGTTGGTAGAGAGAGTCAGTTCCTCTTCTAGGTCTTCTGGAAAACATTCGTCTTCCTTCTTCTGTCATGGAAGAACCCTTGTTTCTTGGTTCACCTTGAACCTAAACAACAACCTAAAACATCTTTAAATAGATGGATGTAGAGGTTAGAACTTAAATCCAACCACCTAGATCTTCAATCTTCAATGAACAAGTTATTTCATTTGGTGGCTAAACCTTGCAAGAGAAGAAGAGAACAAAAGAAGTGTTTCTTTCTACACAAGAGAAGAATGGATGAATAGTACTATTCACGATCACTGTAGGAAGAGAGAGAAAAAGTGATTTTCATCTCAAACATATCCATTCATATAGTCAAGCCATAGGGCAACACTTGTGTTAATTATTTAACACAAATGACATTGACTACTCTCATGTTATTCTCTAATCATATTTTGCAAGGATTTAATTTATGAGTAAATAATAGGACTATATTATTTTAATATGAATTAATTTATTGTTCTTATAATGCTCTCAAACATTATACATAATATTCACATATATTCTCATAAATTTATTTTATGATCTAAGCATGTCCTTTTTACATGACATATTATTTTAACATTTTATCACTTGTATTTTATCTCATACATCATGAGAATAAATACATCATACAAAATATAAAATACTCGTTGTTTCTATTCAGTTGGTGTGAGATCTACGATATCTTGGAATATAATATATAATATTTTATATTACAGACTACAAGATGTTCTATCACTACATTGTAGTCTCTCAAACGACATAGTCATTACATGCTTGATCCGTGTCTATCCTTGTCTCATGATATTTTAAATAATATGTAAAATAAGATCATGTCATTTTAGCATTATATTATTTTCTTTGTCTTTCAAGTGAATTCTAAGTATAACTACATCAATTATATTACATATAATATAATTTCATTTTACCAAGGGACCCGGTAATATCATAACTCAAATATTAAGGGACAAAAATAATATTGACATATAAATTTCTCCCGCACAAGTTGTACATAACAAACTACTATATCATTCCAATCATTTGAATGAACTTTAAATAACAATCATATTATATACTTTTAATGGAAAAACCTATGTCTCATATAAAAAATTCAAAGATACATTGGAAACATTAATGACACAAAACACAATCTATATAATGTTTCATCGAGTTAGGTCATGTTCAGTATATAAAAGACCAACATTTTATATACTCATATCATTCATTTCATTCATATCATTGAATGATAATCACTTATCAACATTTATAGAACTACAATATACTTTCAATTGACATGACAATTTCCATGGTAAATAATGTTTCCTTTAATTACCACGAGTGTGAACATATTTAGCATTATATGTTTTTTTTTATCTAAAGTGTTCTATGGTTCAAGATCACGAGCATCTTCTTGAACACTTTATAAAGATATAACATATTAATCACAAGAAACATAAATGCATAATAACATTTAAAATCATGAACAATCCATAAATTCATTATAAAAAATATAACTTTCAAAACACACATACTTCACACCCCTCCTCTCCATTTTCTATTGCTAAAAAATGAAGAATACAACGAACCAGTTTGTGATTAACTACTCACAACATCAACATGACTCCCTTAAATATCTTTAACCTCAACCTGAAGAACTGCACCGATACCATTATCTGACGGCCCGATGAACCAACCTTGTCTAATTACCCTCACAACAACAAAGTTAATGTTACTTATTACAATGCATCTATAGTACCAATGTGGCGCCTCCCGTATGAATAAGAGAACAAATCTATGAAAATTGAAAATTACAAATAACACTCCAAGTATCAGTATGAGTTGTTTTAACATGGGATTAGTCCTGGTCCTCTCATGGCATCAACATGTAGGCACTGCCACTGCCAGAATTGTCATCCCCAGCCTCAGTGCCTGTTAGCATCCTCGTCTCAGCAGCACAACCTCCTCCTGTGATAGCTCCAGCTGCAGTGTTAAAGCTGCCTTCCATCTTGTCTAGCTAGGCCTCCAGTGCATCTCTGGTCTTCAATTCCAACCCTTCTGACCAATATTTCAAGATAGTTAGAATTTTAGTGCATAACATCCTTGTACTCATAGGTTTGGTGTTATTAAAGCAACAAGAGTTCCTTTCCAGTCATATTGACCAAAAGATAGCACATATTAAACAAAATAATATTTTCTCATCAGTGCATTTTGTTTCTTTAATTCTCCTATTTCCTTCTTCAATGCTTCCATCTCGTTCTTCAATGCTTCAATCTCGCTCTTAAATAATTCAATTGAATGAGCATGCTCATTCTTCAATTCAACCATCGTATTTTGTAACAACTAGAAATCGATATTATTGTGCATTCCTCGTACTCCAATTTCAGCAAGGAATATCTCATACTCATTCTCCCAATTTCCAAAATCTACAATGAGCATTCTTCTATAATTACAATTACAATTAGTAATTAGTAAAAGTAAGGTTAATTAAACCTCGATACAAGTCATTTGATGCAAAAAAACTGCAAAGTTGTGTTCACTGTTTCACAAGAAAGATGGTACTGAAATAAAACCCTTGGCCTGATAGTTCAAGAGAGTAACACAACAATACTTTGCTAGGTTCAACAAGATACTGACTAGTGAAATAAAGTATAAAAGCTTAGCTAGAGTCGTGACAAAGAACCATACAATAAGCCAGGAAAATTTGCAGCTTATTACCAGCTTCAAGAGTGTTTAAATTTTCAGTTGAGCCTGATCTAATTTGATATATTAACATCTCCAACTAGATATGTATGGCTGTACCAAATAAGCAAAACTCTTTGATACAGAAGCCGAAATTTTGAATATTGTTGTTTTTTTTTGCTTCTCAAAGACTCAAAATTGTACCAGATAAGCAAAACTCTTTGATACAGAATTAGGAATTTTGAATATTGTTGTTTATTTGGCTTCTCAAAGACTTGTATGACTGTACCAGATAAGCTTAACTAATTCAACATAGCAACACAGAAATAAAATTGTTGTTCTACTGAATTTAGGAGAGCAAGGAGTTACTACAATACTCGATACCAACTCAGAATCAATCAAGACATACTAGCAGCAATTTATCAACCCATATATACCTTGTAGTTGTCGCACATGTAGAACCACCTTTGTGGATTTTTTGGAGTTTTGCTTTACTTTTGACTGGATCTTGGTGGAACACGTCGATTGCACGTCGATTGTAGACTTTCCACGATGCATTGCAAGTCAGTGGAGATAGGCAGAGAGCAGCCTAACTAGAAAGTGCTAGGCGGAGGCAGAGGAGCTAAGCGAGGCGGAGGACAGTGGTGTTAGGCAGAGACCGAGCTAGGTTTTGCCTCTCTATCCTTTCTTTGTTCTTTTGAGTGAAAATGTTGGGTTCGATCGAGTCTGGTGGCTTGGGTTAGAGTCGAATAAATCTGCTCTTAATACAATTTTTTTTTGCTGAGGGTATTTTAGTTATTTATTGATTAATTTGTTTTTTAATTCTTTTAAAATAGAGTCAAGGGATAGATATTGTTATAAAGTAAAAATAAACAAACCTAACAAAGAAGAGAGAATGTAAATAATGGCTATCTCTTATTCATATATTTCTCGTGTGTGTAAAATACAAAATTACAATGCCTTTATTTATAAGCTACAAATTTTAATGAAAAGCCATTACAATAATAAATTAGAAAATAAATTCCAAATATTGGTGGCTATGAATTTCAATGGTAGTGGGAGGTAAATGAGGATTAATATTAGAAGTTAATGGACCATCCATTACTTTCATAATACTCTCCTTTGGATGTCCATTACATAAGACTATGCTTCATTAAAACCTTACTAGGACAAACCCTATAGGATAAAAATCTAGTTAAGGAAAAAAAGTACATTATTCTTTTTAACACGCAACTACAACCTTATCAAGAAAAACCAATGGAAAAATCATAATTGTAGTGCATATTAACTCTCCTTCATAACAACATCAATCAAGATTTTTAAGTCGGCAAACTCCAATATTATGAACTAGCTTTTCAAATATTGTAGTAGGGAGCGCCTTAGTGAATAAATCTGCTAGATTCTCACTTGAACGGATCTGCTGAACATTAATAGTATTGTCCTTTTGGAGATCATGTGTGAAAAAGAATTTTTGTGAAATATGTTTTGTTCTACCTCCTTTAATATATCCTTCCTTTAATTGAGCAATACATGCAATATTATCTTCATATATGATCGTCGAGATCGTTTCTCCAGAAGACAAGCCACATGTCTGACGAATGTGTTGAATCACAGATCTTAGCCAAACACATTCTCGGCTTGCTTCGTGTATTGCTAAATTTTTTGCATGGTTAGATGAAGTGGCTGTTATAGTTTGTTTTACAGATCGCCACAAAATAGCTGTTCCACCACATGTAAACAAATAGCCTGTTTGAGATCGGCCATTATGTGGATCAGACAAATATCCAACAACTGCATAACCACTCAAATCTGATTTAGATACATTTGAAAAGAACAATCACATATCCATTGTACCTCGGAGGTAGCGAAGTATATGTTTAATTTCCTTCCAATGTATTCGCGTGGGAGAAAAACTATATCTTGCTAGTAAATTTACAGCAAATATATCAAGTCTTGTATGTCCAGCAAGATACATAAGTGCTCCTATTGCACTAAGATATGGTATTTCAGGACCAAGTAGTTCTTCATCATTTTCTCGAGGTCTAAAAGGGTCTTTATTCACTTCTAATGATCTCACAATCATTGGAGTGCTCAACGGGTGTGATTTATCCATATAATTTTTTTAACACTCTTGCAATGTAATTTTCTTGCTGCACAAAAATACCATTTTTTAAATGTTCAATTTGCAATCCAAGACAAAATTTTGTCTTTCCAAGATCTTTCATCTCAAATTCTTTCTTTAAAGAATTTACTGCTTTTTGAAGCTCTTTAGGAGTTCCAATGATATTTAGATCATCAACATATATTGCAATTATAACAATCCCATTTTAAATATTTTTATGAAAATACATGGACAAATTGTATCATTTTTATATCCATACTTCAATAAATATTTACTGAGACGGTTATATCACATACGTCCAGATTGCTTTAATCCATATACAGATTTATTCAATTTAATAGAATAACATTCTTGAGAACCTAAATTATATGCTTCAGACATCTTAAATCCTTTAGGAATTTTCGTATAAATATCACTATCAAGCGAGCCATATAAATAGGCTGTAACAACATTCATTAGGCGCAAATCAAGTCCTTCATGGACTGCCAAACTAATTACGTATCGAAAAGTTGTTGCATCCACAACAGGTGAGTATGTTTGTTCATAATCAATTCAGGTCTTTGCGAAAAACCTTGGGCGACAAGCCGCTCTTTATATCTTACAATTTCACCTTTCTCATTTCTTTTTTCGCAAAAATACTCATTTATATCCTACTGGTTTTACACCTTCAGGTATTGGGACTACAGTTCCAAACACTTTACGTTTTTCAAGAGAGTTTAACTCTGCCTCAATTGCACCTTTTCATTTTGGCCAATCATTTCTTTGTCGACATTCATTAATAGATTTTAGTTCATGATCCTCATTATTCATTACATCTAGCACTATGTTATATGCAAATATATCATTAATATCAATTTTATCTCGGTTCCATCTTATTCCATTCATGATATAGTTTATTGGGATCTCTTCATTTTCATGAATTTTACATACTTGAGTTTCTGCTGGAACTCCAATATTAGTTATAATTTGATTTTCTTCTGGAAATTTTTTTCTATCATATTCTCGACTTGGCCATTTTCATTATTTGCTCCTTTTCTTTTTTCGAGGATTTTTATCTTTGGAACCGATTGGTCTTCCACGTTTCATGCGCGTCATAATTTCATTAGTTTGTCCAACAGGGACATTAACTTTTATTGGAGCATTAGCAGCTGGTACATGTGATTTGGTCACTTTCTTTCAGTCTGTAAATGCGTCAGGCAATTGGTTAGCTAATCTTTGCAAACGAATTATCTTTTGAACATTTAGTTCACATTCTTTAGTACGAGGATCAAAATGTGCTAATGATAATTCATTCCAACTAATGTCTTTTCCCAGCTGATTATTTTCTCCCCTAGCGTTGGAAATTTTGATTCATCAAAATGACAATCGGTGAATCTAGCCGTGAATAAATCTTCTGTCATTGGTTCTAAATATTTTATTATAGATGGAGATTCAAATCCAACATAAATTCCCAACCACCTTTGAGGTCCCATTTTAGTGCGTTGTGGTGGAGCAATTGGAACATATACCGCACATCCAAAAATTCTTATATGGGAAATATTAGGTACGTGACCAAAAACTAATTGTAAGGGGGAAATTTTATTATAGCTAGTTGGCATGAAAAGTAGCATGTCCCCAACAAGATATTGGAAGTTTAGACTTCATAAGTAATGGTCTTGCAATTAATTGTAATCTCTTTACAAATGACTCCGCAAGTCCATTTTGTGTATGAACATGAGCTATAGGATGTTCAAAGTCAATTTCAATAGACATACAATAATCATATTATGTCTGAGAAGTAAATTCACCAGCATTGTCTAGACGTATTTTCTTAATTGGATAATCAAGCAATGTGCTCTTAATTGAATCAATTGAGCAAGTAATCTCGCAAACGCCATGTTGCGTGTTGATAATAAACTTACATGTGACCATCTTGTTGATGCATCAATTAAAACCATAAAATATCTAAATGGCCCACATGATGGGTGTATTGGCCCACAAATATCACCATGTATATGTTCTAGAAATGTAAGAGATTCATTTTGTATTTTCGTTGGTGATGGTCGAATAATCAACTTTCCTTGAGAACACGCAGCACATGACAATTCATTAGTTTGGAGAATCTTCCGTGAATGTCCACATGAATTCTCGATTATTTTTTGCATTATTATTGATCCGGAATGGCCTAACCGGTCATGCCAGACTATAAACATATTCTTATCTGTAAACTTTTGATTTACAATAACATGTGCTTCAATTGTACTAATATATGCGTAATACAAACCAGTGGAAAACATAGACAATTTCTCTAATATGCATTTTTTTTATCTGAGATTTTGTTAGTTATATAAAGATATCCAATATTTTCTTCATTAGTTGTCTCAACATGATATTCATTTCGATGGATATCCTTAAAACAATAAATTTCTTTGAGACTTAGAAGAATATAATGCATCGTCAATATAAAGTTGAGTTCCTCCATGTAACAACAATGTAGCTTTTCCAAAGCGTTCTATTAAATTTATACTACCTGAAATAGTACTAACATTGGCTTCTTGCATTACTAAATAAGAGAAATATTTTTATTTTTAAGAATGGTATGAGTTGTTGCACCGTCGACGAGACATATTTCTTTATTATTGATGCCATTGTTAACCAAGAAAATATTCATTCTTTATGAAAACATACAAAAAAATTACAACAGATACTCCAACAACAAAAATAAAAGTTTATTATCATTATATATATATATATATATATATATATATATAATTGTGCTACTATGCTTTGCAAAGCGCGAAAAAATGCGCGCTTTGCGATTGTGGAATATTGGATAACGCTTTGTGATGTGTGCCAACATGATGATCAAAGATCCAATGGTTAAAGCATAATAGCACAACTATATATATATTATCATTACTAATCCAACAACAAAATTAAAAAATATATTATTTTATATCCTATCAGGACTAATCAAGTGATTAGTTTTTATTTTCTTCAATAAAGAAATCAACAACATCCAAATGAGTAACATCAAGTTGGCTAATATCAAAATTGTCATCACAAATCAAATTTGCTTCGATATTTTTCTCCTTATTCTTTAGTGATGCTTGATATAGGTCAACAAGATGCTTCGGCATACGACAAGTACACAACCAATGACCTTTCCCATCACAACGATAGCATGAATTCTCTTGTTCTTTATCGTGCCCACTTTTTTCTTTCTCACTTTTTTCTTCATTATTTTTCACTTCTGGTGGGGAGATATACTTTTAGAATGATCACCACGATAATAACCTCAACCTCGATCTCGGCCACGACCACGACCACGACCATTGCCACGTCCACGACCTTGAAATTGTCCAGAATTATTATGCATTGCAACATTCACTTCAGGGAATGAAGCAGAACCAGTTGGATGTGATTCATGATTTTTCATCAAAAGCTCGTTATTTTGTTCAGCCACAAGAAGGCAATAAATCAATTCAGAATATTTCTTGAAACCTTTTTCACGATATTGTTGTTGTAAGAGTATATTGGATGCATGAAAAGTGGAGAATTTTTTTCTAACATATCTTGATCAGTAATATTTTCTCCACATAATTTTAGTTGAGAACTAATTCTAAACATTGCTGAGTTAAACTCACTCATAGTTTTAAAATCTTGTAATCTCAAATGCATCTATTCATAACGAGCTTTTGGAAGAATTATAGTTTTCTGGTGACCATATCTTTCTTTTAAATTATTCCATAAAGTTAGTGGGTCTTTTACGTAAGATATTCAGCTTTCAATCCTTCATGGAGGTGGTGACGAAGAAAGATCATTGCTTTGGCCTTGTCTTGATTAACGGTGGTATTAGCTTCTTTTATTGTTTCTCCAAGGCCATTTGCATCTAAATGAATTTCAGCATCTAAAACCCATGATAAGTAAGTTTTTCTCGTAATGTCAAGAGCCACAAATTCAAGTTTGGCAAGATTCGACATAATGATACTTGAATCTTCAAATAGTAGAGCTTTCGTGCTGATAACGTGTTATAAAGTAAAACTAAACAAACATAAACAAAGAAGAGAGAATGTAAATAATGGCTATCTCTTATTCATATATTTCTCATGGCTCTATTTATGGGCTACAAATTGTAAATAAAAAATCATTACAATAATAAATAAGAAAATAAATTTCAAATAGTGGTGACTATGAATTCCAATGATAGTGGAGTAGTGAGAGGTAAATGAGGGTTAATATTAGAAGTTAATGGACCATCCATTACTTTCATAATAGATATAAATTAATTCAAAATGTAGTGTTCTATTTCTAATTTTATGTTATCGAGGAACACTTGAATGACATATACTTTAGATTTCCTTTACAAAAACGCTAAAAGTCCAATTCAACCTGAAAAAAACGTAGAAAATTTCTAACCGAGGCAAAATCCTGTGGTTAATCCGGCCCGTAGATCCAAATTTTAATCCATAATGCATGGAAGGATGAAACAGTTGGAGTATTGAAAGTTCAAGTGAAGGCATCTTTAATAAAAAATAGAGTTAACGATTCTGATTTATCATTTGAATTGATTTTCAAAATATTAACAGAAAGCACTTCATGAATCAGGACCCACAAAGTTCTTTGATTTCTATACAAGGAAGTGAAGGAACAGTGCTGCTTACCGGAACATTGAGGTAAGCCCTGTTATTACATTTGGAACATCGAGGGAAGCCCTCTGTTAGACTGTTACACTTGTATAATCATTATCATTATAAAATAAAAAGTTTCAGCTCTACAGACTCATAAGACTTTGGTAAAATAACTACAAAGTAACTTGAACGAAAATGTTTACAATCAGTACAATTGGCAAAAAACTAGGCTACATTTGATTTACTTGTATGCACAGTGTGAAAGATTGGCCTAATAATGCTCCTCTCTCTTTCTTACTTATCATGTACAGTGTGAAAGATTGCTCCATTAGTCTACACAATAGGCCCTAGCTTACGAAACAATATTCTCCACGATCTATCACTTATTGACTTATCTACGGTACAAGTTTGCAGTATTTAAGCAGAGTCGGTAGGAATAGGATGGTAGTGATCTCTGATTGTACTGGTTGCATTGTGCTGGCCATAAAATGCATATATTCCGACTGAAATGAGGCTGAGGATCACAAATCTATACCATGCTTCTTCATGCAACTGCAGCAACAACAGTAAAAAATAAATAAATAAACAAGAAATCTAACAGATAGATACACAAATAATAAATATATCAACAAATAAACAGAAAAGTATCTAATCGCACCCCATCTGTACAATTTGCTTTGGTAATTATCACATCCAGGAAATTGGAGGATGGCAGCATAAATTGAGGCCAACAGGGCTCAAAGACTGATAGGGATATATTGGCTGGCTGTGAATGTGGAGGCTCAGTGAGCTGGATATTAACCAGATACAATGTTCGGATACCATATAAACCATTTTAGTTATGACAGTTTTATGAAAATTGAATTAGTCAAGCAGGATTTAGAGCGAATACCTGTGCAAACAAGAACATATTGAAGAAAATGGAGATAATTGGAACAAAAGGAACCCCAGGACAAGAAAAACCAGGAGTCTCCCCATACACCTGAAATTTATAATGCAATTTATAATGCAAGTGAAGTTACTCATCATCTTTGAATGGTATCCCAAGAGAAGACCAATAAGAGACTTGTTGACCAATGAGGACGCTATAAATGGGTTAGATGCAGTTTGGATAGCATACGTGGTTAATACTTAATACAGCAGGTGCTTGTTTAAAGTTAGGCAGACAAGTGGTGCGACCATATTGGTGCGCACGAGTCATAGACTTTGTTATCTTATAATACCAAAGTTTACTGGGCTACAAGAAACAAATATTGACCAACACCAAGACTATCTCAAACAGAAATATTGGTCTTCATGTATAAATTAGTTATATAATTTTGTGCAGTTTTGCAGCTGGCCAATATGCACCAAAATACATTTAATTTAAGTTTTCAACTCCAAAATTCACAACACTTTGAACCTTCCCTTTGGGAGAAGAATAAGTAAGGACAAGTCAAGCAGCTCGTTGTTCAAACAAAAGGAACTTAAAAATGATTTTAGCCTGAGGAATTTATTTAACAATTGTATGTATCATTTAAATCAAGAAGAAAAGCTAATTTCCGATTTTCCCTTGCATATTGCAGCCCGTTTGCCAAAGTAATAGTTCTGCTTGTGTGATGAAGAGAAGGATGATAGCAACACACACTCATAATTTGAACCAATATATTTTATTTCATCATTTTGTCTTTTGAGAAATAAAAGAAGGGCTTACCTGTCGGAAATAAAGAGCAGCAGCAGCAACAAAGGCAATCAAAAAGAAAATGAACAAGGATATGAACGGGGCACCAAAACGGTAACACAAACCCGCCGCAAAACTACTTATGGCAACTATAACAAGACAAATTACTCCTTCACTCCAGGAGGAAATTCGCATCTTGTAGACATGAATGTCTCCTCTATCCTTCCACCGAAGGGTTATCACACAAGCCGAAACAACCGAGTAACCAGTCTGTAAGAAAAAAGAAATAATAAAAAACAAGCACACAATAGTAGAGATACAAGGGCAACCATTATCTTCATTTTAAGCATAAACAAGACGGGCAAAAAAGATATATCAAAATGCTTCTTGACTAGTATAAGACTGAATGCACCTAACTGTTAGTATGTGCTTGTCAGGTTACTGAACTATTAATATGGCAATGAAATGTGGAAAAATATACTTGTTCATGTTTGTTAACAGTATTGCAAAATCAAGGCCCTGGCATATAGTAGAAGATATTTGAATGTAGGTCCATAGTTGTCTGGTGTGGCAGAGTTCAACTAATGGTGTCTGCTTCTCAGAGCTCAATTAATTTGTGCTTGTCAGGTTATCAAACTATTAATATGGCAATGAAATGTGGAAAAATATATTTGGTCATGTTTATTAACAGTATTACAACATTAAGGCCCTGGCATTTAGTAGAAGATATCTGAATGTGGGTCCATAGTTGTCTGGAGTGACAGAGTTTAACTAATTGTCTGCTTCTCAGCTGGATTTTGTTTTTATTTATTTATTTATTTATTTATTTATTTATTTATCTTTTGTGTGTGTTTGTGTCTTTGTAGGTGAAATGTACCAAGCTGGTCACCAATTGTTCAAATAATTGTCTACTTTATTGTACAAACTGAGATGTAGAAGGGGTGCTATGTACCAAGCTGGTCACCAATGCTGGTCATTGGTCATGACCTGTATATTACAAATACATGCACAAACTGATAGTTCAAATTAAAATAATTCTTAAACATAAGCACACACCAGTGTTCCAACAGAGAGAATATGGGAGAGCTGGGTAACATTGAAGATGCCAGCTAAAACAGCTGCAACAATACCAACCCAGATTTGTGAATTTACAGGAGTGTGCCTATTTGGGTGGACTTTAGCAAATACCGATGGCAGAAGACCATCCCTTCCAAGCCCAAGATACAACCGCGACTGAGTACAAAAAGACACAATGTATTATTATAACAAATATATTCACATGACTAGGAGTGTTTTGGGGAATATCATCAATAAGGACTGCAAATGCCCTTTCTTAGCCCTTGGTTCGAGAAAAGAACACTGATGAGACCAAATTCGTAACATTGTGTAACATTATCCACATCATACTTGAACTGGGAGAAGCAAATATGACAAGTATATACTACAATACCAAGAAAAAAAAACCCCAAACATAAATAAAAAAATCAATTGAAAACAGTAAAAACTCCGCCTAGCTTTTACATAGCCAGTCCCAAGCCCAGAAAGGAGGAGGGTTGTGAACTTGTGATAGGCTTGGCGAGCCAACGTAAAAATTCAGCCAATCTTATGGAAATGAAATTCAATATGGGCTTCATTTATAGCCTACCCCAACTTGTTTGGGACAGACAGCTTTGTTGTTGTTGTTGTTGTATTGAAAACAGGAAAAAAAATTATTTATTGTCAGAGAGAAGAATCTCAAACAAAGTTTTTTATGAAAGGAAATGGCCTTTTGCTTATTTTTGCAACCAAAGGCATCAAGATGAAACTTAGATATACCTGCACATAGAGACCAACAAGAAGTGTAGTAGTAAGGCCGGCAACAGCACCAATGCTTATAAGAACTGAGACAAACTTCAACCCTTTGGCAGTGAAAGCCTCAGCCAGTGGAGCATCCGCGCCAAGATTTTGGTATGGAACCATGCCAGTTATTACCAAGCACACACAAATATATAAGGTGATACATACAAGCAGGCTCCCAAGTATTCCAATTGGTAAGTCTCTCTGTCAAAAAGAAAAAAAGGAAACAAAGGTTAATGCAGTTATACATCACTAAAAACATCACAATATGCAAATCAGCAAACCACCTTCTTTCTCAGTGTAGACATAATAAGAAAATAGGGTGGTTACACATTTTAGGGGGAAGAGGACAATGCTTGAGCATAATCATCAGAAATGTGGTTTGCTAGGTTATGTGGTACAGGTACAAGCTGCAGCCTACCAGTATGCTGGGGGAGGTTTGTCCATAGCTATATGTTAAAAAAAATGTTTGTTTACATCGCTTCCATACTTACTCTAGAAGATGACTTAAGTTTAAGAAATGTCATGTTGTATAAACTCCGAATATTTCCTTGTAATGTTCTTTGCTGTGAATAATTTGGTCCAATGCAATGAAAAGAATGCCAAAACAATACTAAGCATGCTTAGACATGCAACATACAGCTCACTGTCTCGGGCGATCCTGAAGTCAGTGAGATGTATTTTCAGTTTCTGCAACTTAGAAATAAAATATTGGAGGGAATGATAGGAAAATCTCCAAAAATGTGCTTTAGACATTTCTCAAGTTTCAATACATAAAGACTATTTCGAATTTTTGTAGAGTTACACGAAATATCCCACAAAGTTTGCACACATAAGAACAGCAAGAAAAATAAACTAAAGAAAAAGTAATTTCTGAAGAAATGAAGGGATTACTTGTGGTTTTTTTGACTCTTCAGCTGAATTGGCTACTGCATCAAATCCAACATATGCAAAGAAGACTACAGTGGCTCCAGTTACAATTGCCTTAAACCCATTTGGTGCAAATGGTGTCCAATTCGACACATCAACCTCGAAAGCGCCGACCAATATTATAAACAATACAATGGTCACCTGAAATTATACATTTCAATCTTAGCCTTGCTTTTGAGAGATTATGCAGCTTCACAAATAGAACAATGATAACCTGGTGGTACAACTGTACCTAGTACCCGGAAGGAAACTCTGTTATGAATTTACTTATATTGAGTAGGTGCATATTGGAACCTCTTGGGTACCAAAACCAGGCATCCTAACCTGACATAACAATGCATTTTCAAACCACCATATGCAAAGCCAGTAAAATGTGACCAAACCAACACAGAAAAATAGTAACTTCATTAACACACCTTAAGTGCTGTCATGAATGAATTAACTGCCGACGACTCCTTTACCCCAGAACAAAGTATAACAGTTAGAACTGCCAGCAGAACGGGTGCAAGCAAATTTAGCGAAACAACCCCTCCAAGGAGCTCCTTACCATGACCAATCCAGCTAGGAAAGAGTCCATGGAGAAAAGGAAACAGCTCTAAAAGAGACACAAAATAACTGGCCAGGCTTCTGGATATGCTTGCTGCACCTATATGGTAATCGAGCATTAATTGTGCGAACACAAGAAATGCAGTGAGTTCATTGAAGGCAGAATAGGCATAGAGGTAGGCCCCACCAACCACAGCAGGGAAGCGGGTTGAGAGCTCGGCATAGCAGAGTGCATTAAAGGTGCATGCAGCCCCTGCAAGGATGAAGCTGATCGTGACACCTGCCATAGGCCATCAAAGGTTAGGGTTTCAGGAGTACCTTGGTCTTACAATAAGCAGGAGGGTGATAGATCTCAGTGCAACGTGCATCAGAATATGGAATAATGTTTATATGTGTTCCCAGTGAGCATGCTTGCGTTTGCGTGCCTTAATTTGATTGCAATTTGATGATTAACAATGGGTCGTATCTTAATTGTATGATTGTATGACTTATTCAGCTTGTTTTGATTTTATAATTTATTAGGCATAGAAAGTTTAGTATATTATCTAGACGATTCCAAATTTCCAATACTACGCTATTAGGAACGAATTACTCGTAGATCAAAATCAATACTAGTATATATGAGACACCACTGACATCTAAGTCTCAACGAAGATCAAATAAATTATAAGACTGACCTGGACCAGCATCTCTAGCTACGGTACCAGTAACAACAAAAATTCCAGCGCCAATAGAGGCACCGATTCCAAGGAGAATGAGCTGGAACGGGCCGAGGTGGCGCTCTAGTCCGCCGGTGCTGGTGGAGGAGGAGGAGGCGAGCTCGATCGGCCTTCGCCGGAGAGCAGCGGAGCAAAAGGAAGAGAGGAAGGAACGAGCCGAGGATGGGGAGGTGGAGGTGGTGGATTTCTGGTATTGAGCTCCTCCCATGGCGATGGCGATGGCGATGCTATGGCGCGATTATGGAATGACTTAGATGGTCTATTAAAGAATTTAAACTCTAAAGATGAAATTGGGATTTAATAAGCTTTTATTCACTCAGTAAACGATACATGGAAGTTCATAAAAAGAAAATTAGAAAATTACTCGGCTCGGGCTTACTGTTACTGAAGATGGAGATAATATTGTCTTTGTACTTGGGTAGTAATTTACAGTTTTAACTCAAAATATTAAAATAAAACAGTACAAGTGACTAACGCAGTAGGAATCTAACGAGCTGGGACCAGGGACTAACGAATCAAAATTGATAAGATTAATGAGATTTTAAAAATTTTACAGAGAATCAAAGGTGTAAGTTTTCTCCAAATTAAAGGCATTTTTGTAGGACATTTGACAGTTGTGGGTCTCATGTTTAGAGACGCAAGTAATAGTTGCGCTTTTGAAAGTATCCGAAAAAAAGTTTTTACTGAAGTTATTAATTTATAAGATAATTATTAATAATCTTACATATATAAAAGTTAAACATTCTTAGCTACAGTTGCTATGAATAGCATTTTCACTGTAGCGTGCTAAATATTCAAATTATATACAGCAGCACCTTTCTTTTTCTTCTTTCTCCAAACATTTCCTTATTCTTCTCTCTTCTTCCCAAAAGTCTCTTTCATTTCCACAAACCCTAAACACACTTCTCTTCCAAAATCTTACACACACAATGTTTATTGTTAGTTTCTACACTAGAGGATCTATCCAGAACGGTCCACATGGTGTCCATTACTCGAAAAAGCTACCGGCAGTTTTAAGGTGCATGACGACATAACACTCGGTGAATTGGAGACGGAGCTCTACCGATGGATGTGAATTTCAAGTTCAACACATGCTTTATAGATATCAACGAGGTTCAATGCCGGATTACAACTAACTCCTCCGGTAATGTTCTATACCGAGTTACAACTTTTGAGTAACGATACTTGGAGACTTATGGTGAACCATTCGGTCCAGCCGTGTACTTTTGCAATGATTGAATTGTACGTTGAGCCAAAAGTTCTTTGATATATAACAAATCAAGGTTGTGCGAGTGGTAGTCGAGCTTATGAAACCCTAAACCATGGTTGTGCGAGTGGTAGTCGAGCTCATGAAACACTAAATCATGGTTGTGCAAGTGGAAGCCTAGCTCATGAAACCCCAAACGAATATGTTGAGCCAATAGCCAGTAGAATACCAGATTCATCTTTTCGTACCAATTGTTATGAATCCAATGCAACCTCAAATAGAAATCAATCGGTTCTAGAAGAAGAAGAAGAGGATTTTGAGGATTTAGAATTTAATGTTAGATTGGATGATATTAATCCGGCAGAACGGGTTGAGATTTTAGTAAGCCAAGGTGCAACTCCAATTGGAAACACATGTGGTAATGATGGTTTCATGAATATGGATTTCACACCTTAGGAAGATCCTAATTATAATTCGGAAGAAGAAGCTTCTCTGACCATGACAACATGGCCATTACGAGACCGATCAGATTCTCATCCAATCGCTTCGTGGAATAATATTAATGCAATCGTCGATATAATTGGTGATGGCAATTACTTTGACAACGAAGGTTATGTCACAGAAGATGGTTTGGCACAAGGACAGTGTTTTTGATCGAAGGATCATCTGAAATGGGTTGTGCATGATTTTCACATCACATCAAACCACATGTTTAAGAAGAGAAAGTCCAACACAAGCGTGTATACAATTGAGTGCACCAACCAAAACTGCAATTGGAGGTTGTATGCATCGAGAAGGCTAAGTGATGATGCTTTTATTATTAATATAAGGCAAGGTCCTCATGAATTTGTTATGTCGGGGAATAGATTGGAGCATCCGCACTTAACGTCCTCATTCATGGCTTCCATAATCTGAGAAAGTGTAAAAGGAAATATTCGATTTACTATAAAAGATATCAAGATTGCCATCGAGCAGAGATATAATTTTAAGGCATCTTACCTTAAGTGTTGGCGTGCAAAGGAGATTGCAATCGCACAATTATTCGGAGGATGGATGCAGGCTTATGATTTAATCGTGCCATTGCTCCATGCCATACAAAGAACAAATTCGGGTACAGTGATTGTGTGGTTTATCGCACCCACAAATGATCCAAATAAAAGATTATTTCAAGCAGTGTGTTGGGCGTACGGTCCGGCAATATAGGCGTTTAGGCACTGCAAACCTGTGATAGGAATTGATGGTACACATTTATTTGGGAGGTATAAGGGGAAGATGTTAGTTGCATGTGACTTCAATGCGGAAGATCAGTTGGTACCCCTTGCATTCGCTATGGTTGACACCGAGAACAACAAATCTTGGGAGAATTTTGTGAAATTTGTTCGTAGGGAAGAGGTTGGATCATGAGATGTGACGGTACTCTCAGATCGTCACAAGAGTATCTTGCGAGTTTTCATTGAGACAGACTTAGGATGGAGTACTCGAGATGGACACGCCTTTCATCGATATTGTTCAAGGCACATATGTCAAAATTTCACAAAAGAATTTACAAACAAAAAATTAACAACGATTTTGAGGCAAGCAATGAAACAAAATCAAAAGAGGAAGTTTCTCATTAGGCTCGGTCGTATTCGCAAAAAATGCCCCGACGCGGTAACATGGCTTGAGGATATCGGTAGAGATTCGAACGATGTCGATAGGAACAATGCTCTGCGATATGATTTATGGGCCCGGAGGTACATGCACTTGTTTGTCGATAGGAACTTCAAAAAATCAAACTCCCACATTTTCCCTAAACTATCCTAACATAGGTACTACGCCCATATGAGCAACATGCTCATGAAACTTCTTGAGTGGTAGTTCTTTTGTAAGGGGATCTGCAATAATGGAGTTTGTACCAATATGTTCCACCTTCAACTCATTGTTATGTACTCTTTCCTTTATTGCCAGAAACTTGATGTCTATGTACTTAGACTTGATCAAACTTCTATTGTTTGTCGCATATAGTACGGCTGAATTATTGTCACACATCAACATAAGTGGCCATTTGATGGTAGGAACCACCTGCAACCTAGTGACAAAATTCCTAAGCCACACACCATGGATTGAGATTTCGTAGCATGCAATGAACTCGGCTGCCATGGTAGAAGATGGTATGAGTGTCTGTTTAGCACTCTTCCACAACACAGCTCCGCCTGCCATAATGTAGATGCATCCCAATGTCGACTTCATGCTGTCCACGTAGCCTCCAAAATAGGAACCAATATATCCAATGACCTCGAGCTTATCTGATCTCCGATATGTGAGCATATAGTCTCTTGTTTTCTTCAGGTACCTCAACACCCTGTTATAACGAGTAATGCGTTACCATAATGCATCCCACACTTGTTATAACGAGTTGCCAACTCATTAATCGTGTCAAGGATGGCCTATAAGTCAGTCAGCCACACAGAGAAGAGCAAACTGGGAAAGATTACAACCCGTTACAACGGGTTCTGTAATTGGTTATCTGGTTCTGTAACATAAAAGGCAGATAGTGAACCTTCATGCGCAAGAATATTTGTTTGGAAGAGGCCACTGTCCTGATCTGTTATCCTTTCACGGCTAATTGAGATTGGATGTTTTGTTTGTTTGTCTGGTCTTAATGGAAATTTGGTGCTGTTTTGTAATATGGGTTGTTGTGATACTTGGTTTTTCTGTTTTGTTATGTTTTTGTTGCTTGGGATACCTGATAATGATACTATACTTATTGTCTTTTGATAACTGATAGGATATCAGATTTTGGTATAGTCATATAGACCATCAGTTAAGTCTGTTTTTAGAGTTTGTTTTGGTGTTTGAAAAACTGTGATTGATTTTTTAGGAATTAGATAATGTACTAGGACTTTCTGTTTCAATGAAACAGGCAGGTTTTACCCTGCTTTTTCTCAAAAAAAAAGTAACATAAAAGGCAGCAGTTCAAGATTTCAAGACTTCAAGATGTGTCCTGCCTATATATACATTGGGAATTCGAAACAAAAGGATCAAGAAAGACCTCACCAAGTTTCCAAGTACACAATTGAGCACAAGAAATAGTACAATAGCATTTTCCTTTAGCATCCTCATTTGGAGAGAGATATGATAGCCAAATTGTCTAATTGTCGATTCCATAACATTTAGTTGTTGATTTTATTTGGTGAACTACATTGTGTAGTCAAGTAGTTCATCTTCGTCCTTGATTGTGTTGTCAATAGGACACGTTTACCTTGTAGAGCAGTGTAGCCTCTTGCATAGATTTAGGAATCTAAACTTGGTTGTCTTGTTGGAAGAAATCAGAGATAGGTTGCAGAATTGTAAGAATACTTGTGATCTAGTGGAATCGGTCCCGGAAGAAAGTTTTGGTTTCGAAAGTCCCATGGACATAGGCTTAGTTTGTTTGTAGGCCGAACTACGCTACATAACGTGTTCTTGTGTTCTTTTGATCTCTCTTGTGTTCTATAACAGTAAGCATTTCAAACATTTCAAGCATACCAATAAGTAAGCATTTCATTTTAAGCCCATAACAGTATGCAATTCATTTCAAGCATATCAGTAAGCATTTCAAACATTTCAAGCCCAAGCCACTAAGAGACAGCCAGAAAGCATACCAGTAAGCATTTCAAGCCCATAATAGTAAGCATACCAGTAAGCATTTCAAGCAGCAGAAAGCAACTAGAGAAAGCCAAGCCACTAAGAAAAACAGAAAGTTTAAGAAACATACTCATCATCAGAGATGTCAAGCTCTGATGCACTCTCTGCTGGTGCTCTTGGTTCAGCCATTTGAGGCAGCCAAGCTAACAAGACAGACCAGTAAAAGAAAATAAAGATCAAACCTGCATTTAGAGAAAGAGAGATAAAAAGGTGAGACCAATAAACGAACCAAGTTGTAGAAAAATCAATTAAAGAAAACAATCAAAATTGTGCAAAAGAAACGAAATTAAACTAAAATTTACCTTGTTTCGGTTTGAGCTCACAAATGCAGGCTTTCCTCTCTATCTCCTTCCTTCCTTATCTCTTTCTTTCTGTCTCTATCTCTTTTTTCCTTTCTCTTTCTTTCTGCCTCTTTTATAAGCAAGGATTCATCAAGAATCATGATTGCTTTTGTTGCTTGTTGCCTGGTGTTGACTGTGACTGGCGACGACGAGATCCAAATCGAAGATCCCATTACCATGCTTCTCAGAGAAACCTACTACCTATCGATCAAGTGTAGTATCTGATGGCTTCATGCCTCGATCAAGTATAGTATCTCATCCAAGACAAACAAACAATAGTACACTATAGAGGCCTGAAAACTCAGAATGGAACCTCGATCGGATCTCGACAGCCCACCATGTCACAAGTCACATAGAAACGGCGAGAGAGATTTCTGAGGGTTTCAAGGGCTACAGCCGTACAGATCTGGCTTGCCAGTTGCGATCGTCACGCACGCATGGATCGACAACTGCCACGAGCAGTGTGCGAGCGAGACAGTGAGAGAGAGACAGATAGAGACTAGAGAGTAGAGAGACGGAGAAAGGGGAAGAAAGAAGAGAGGAGAGCGGCGCGGAATAGATCTAGGGTTTCGCCTTTTACCAGCGTCACCTCGTGTTCTCCGTCTCCCTTCTCTGAAATCCATCAATTCTAAATCAATAGAATTCTAAAACGTAAAAAACGTAAAGAACAGAACGCCAGCCCAAGGTTTCGTTTACGTTTCATTTAATCAAACGAAACGACGACCCGTTTCGTCTTTCTTTCGTGGGCCGAAACGGAAAAAAAATTCGTTCCGTTTTTCTTTCGTGGGCCGAAACGGAACAAACGAAACGTTAAAATGCAAATTTTTTGACACCCCTATATATTTATATACAAATTTGTAACGGAAGAGTAGTGGGAGATGGTAAGTCAATTAATCTTTTTGAGAGATAATTGGATAAATAACTGTCTCTTATATTTCAATAATTTTTAGTATATAAAAAATAAAATCTGATAAACTTACGCTAGCACATGTATGGAATCAAGATCAAGGTAACATAAAATTTTAACTGCAATGGGGTATCAGTTTGGAAATGAGAGCTAAAAAAAATGAAATTATAGTGATACTTAATACAATTCAATTTACTACGGAAGGTGATTCTTCATGTTGGTCCTTAAAACCAAATGGTCAATGTCTAGTTAAGTTTATATATGAATTTTTAAATTTTGAAAGATGAGTATAAAAATGCAAAGTACAATATGGATTTGAAAAATTCCACTGATATTTAAATTATTCTTATGACTAGGGGTGTAAACGGATCAGATACAGACGGATAATGACTTTACCGTATCCGTATCCGTTATAATTTTTCGAATACGAATACGGATACGAAAAATTTCAGATACGAATACGAATCGAATATTAATCGGTTATCGAATACAGATCGAATGTCGGACGGATGCGAGTGCGAAAAATAATATATTCGGATAATGATCCGATATTATATGATTGAAAAACTTGTATCTAGTAGCTACTAAGCATACACTGATACTGTGATACATATGAATTACGCTTGAAATTTTGGGTTTATTCGAATATCCGCTTAAAAAAAATATTTGGATACGAATATTTATCCGTATTCGTATCCGTATTCAATTTGATATTCAAAATCGTAACCTTATTCGTATCCGTCTGATAAATATTCGTATCTGTATTCGTATCTAAAAAATATCCGTATCCGAATATTCGTATCCGTTATTTTTCGAATACAAATACGGATAAAGTCGGATAGTATCCGATCCGTTTACATCCCTACTTATGACTGTCCATGAATAACAAAATTCTAACAAAAGACAATTTAATCAAAAGAGAATGGACCGGAGATATTTACTATGTTCTATGCGAACAAAATGAATTAGTGGAGCATTTATTTTTACATTGTCCAATTAGTTGTCATTTCTTGCAAAAGATACAATATAATATATCAGGAGGGATAATTTTCAAATTTACTTCACTAGAACAATTATGGTTATCTTTTACTAAATTAGGGAAAGCAGAATTACAACACTTGCAGCATTTTTATGGGTGATATGGAATAAAATAAATAACATTATTTTTAAAATTGATCAACTTAAAATGACTTCATCAATTTATGGATCAATAATTCATTTATTTATGTATTGTGCATGTGACTCTTGCAAAGTGGCTAACTTCTTCAATAGTCAAATAAAAAATATTGTAGATTTAGATGCAACTCAAAATCTTCCAGGTGGTCAAGAGAATATTGATAGTGAAGATGAAGACATGTTGGATCGAAATGACAGAAAAAGTGAAGATGAAACTTTTAAATAATATTTTGAATTTTGTTTAGGTTTAAAAACTTGGTTGCAGAACAAACGCACAAACGCGGTCTTCTTTAGAAAAATAGAAAAAAGTCGCGAATCTGAAAATCCTAGGCGGCGAGGTCGCGCCATCGGCCTCCTCGCCTCTCCCTCCCTCCTCCCCTCCCTCTCTCCTTTTCACTTTCTCTCGACAGAGAATGGGCGAGCTTTGCACGTGCATGGAAAATCGACTCGGTGACAAGGAGAAACCAGATCTGAGCTCGTGGCAAGGAGAAGCCAGATCGTGCGTGAAAAATCGAGTCGGTGGCAAGGAGAAACCAGATCCAACCGCCAAATCTAAGCTCATGGGTTCAAGAAGAACCCAGCTGCTCGCCGCCACAGCCAACAGTCGCTAGCCACCACCTCGTCGACTGGAGCAGCGAGTGGTTCACATCTGATAGTGGGACCAGATCTAACCTCTTGCACAACCACCTAGACAAGCTCCTGCGACAGTTCACCTTGAAAAATGTGAGTCTTACTTTTTAGTGGCTCGCGATTCTCTTCTTAGAGTTACTAGCATGAAAGCATTGTCTGACCGTCGTTGTCGAACCGACGGTCGGAGGAATAGATCTGTTTATGAGTAAATCTTATCTCTTCCTCTTTTATTTGGGATATGACTATGTCATTGGGGTATAGGATCACTGGATCTACAGTTTTCAGATCCGGCTTGTTGCACCAATGTCGATTTCGTGTTTTGGTGGATGAATGATTAGATCGTTATGATGGAATTTTTGCTTCGGTTTGCAATGGTTACACCTCATTTGTAGATTAGATCGTTTGTTAGATCTAAGGATCAGGAAATAACTTAAGGGTTGTCTTGACGTGTTTGTTTCGATTCCGTCTAGACGAGTTTGTATCGGGTCTTTGCCACAAATTTGTGGCAGATAAAAAGAGGAGTTTACGGGAGAAAGAATATAGCAGGTCGCAACCGTTTCTTCAACATGAAATATGTTCATGATCGGCGAATAGACGGTACGACACTTTCGAATGGTACAAACTTCCAGAGTTTCAACGAGTTTAGGTGATCTAGACGATGTCTTTTTACCTTGATTTGTAAGACTTAGCTTTGGTGCTTGTAAAAAAAAAAAAGGTTTCCGGTCATTCCATCTGACTTGTCACATGCGCAACCAACACCCACAATATGTCAATATCTCCATTCGACCATTCGCCAGCACTTCAGCGCAGCAAACTGAAATCTGAATCCCTCTCTTTAGGTGAACCGATCGAAATTTGCCATGCGATTAATATTAATTGTTAATTAGCATTGTGAGTGCATCATACATGTACGTACCAGATGATGGAGGCATTGAATATTGGTGACTTTTGAAAAGTGGTTGCTGCTTGACTACTTGTTACATACGAATACGAATAAGAATTTGGTCTGGTCAAGTATAACACTTTACCAGCGGTTATTCGCAAGCGTTGACCCACGAGCATCCTGGAAACCCCATAGGGAAATGCAGAGATCAATTATATGTATTCATCTTTTCTTTTGGTCATAAAGCCACATGCATTATAATTTTGTTAGATACATAATAAATGCCTAACTATGGAATGTATGTCAGTATATAGTTAGTTTGGATGGCATCGTACACAAAAAAACCATTTTAACGAGAGCAAAATGGAAACAAAAGCAGGCTCCTGATGATCCAGCAAACAATAGCATTTCTACTACCGACCAAGTCATTGCCGAGAATTATAAAACAACTAAGAATTCGAATTCAAACCATTAGACTCCGCCATCTTAAATAACGGTCAATAACAACTTTGTTGTGTATATATGCCCTTTTTTATCATCCATATTCATCAACTATTTCCTTATATCACAAAAGAAAACCCCACAAGTATAGAATACCAAGCACTTCTTCCTGACTATTTCTGAATTCTGAGAGATGGGTTTATCGAATAATTCTCATGGAAAATGCATTGTGCCATTACTGTTCTTGGTGTTGATGATGTCGAGTGTGCCGACGCTCGAAGCAGCGAGGCTGTTGGACGGGAGTTGGCCGGAATTTAATCTAGAAAGGCTAGATAGTCTAAAAGTTCTTCTAAGCTCTAAAGGTCACCCATCGGGACCCAGTAACTGCAGCGGCAATCCTTCGAATGGAGGCGGACACTGTTGATCAGTTTATTCCTGTTGTGAATGATACTGAAATGTAAAGAGAAAAAAAACGTATAAAGGTTTCTCAAACAATGGGCAAGAAATTTCACATTCATTTTTTTTCAAATATGATAAAAAATCAATGGCAACTAAATTTTCACTTTTCAGAAATTTTCTCCTGTAATGTTTAACATAAAAAAAAGTAGTTCATATATGGTCCACTGGATGCATCAAAGTTTAAGCTATTGGTGCCGAATTGTGTTGATCATGTTATCTTGCTGGCCCTGGTGCCAGTGGTACAGCCTGAAAATGTGAATCTGTGACTGAGATGGCTGATCAGCTAGCATCCAGAGGAACCAAAGTGATGGTCCTCAGTTTGTTAGTTATATTTCTGAGAAGGTTGGTTTCTCTTGGAAATCTCTTTGATATGAATGCAGGATAAACATGTTGGATTAAATTAATCTCTTGTTTAACAATTTGCAAAATAAATAAAGTACAATCTTGTACATTAAGTTTTGGTGAAGATGCAAATTAAAACAGGTACAAACCAATATCAAACATGTTCAAACATATTTTGGACAAGTCAAGACATTGTCAAAGAATCAAGAAAATGCTTCAAGCATCAAGACCGAGCATAACGTTACCATAACGCTTGCCAACTCGTTATAACGGGTCACAGAGGCATTATAACGAGTGCCCAAGGTGTCATAACGTTTCAGGAGGAGAGAAAATGAGCAGATGCTGGATTTTTCCGAGACAAGCGTTACTGTAACGCTCCAGCAAGACGTCACAACGAGTTGCCATCCGTTATAACGCCTTAGCCAAGCGTTATAACGAGTTGCTAGAAATCTGGCCCACATGTCAGCAGCAGAAGGGCAAAGAGAGAACAAACCCAAGGCGTTATAACGCCTTTCAACTCGTTATGGAGGATTCTGTAACGCTTGGTGCATTTTTCACAAATTCAAGATCTCAAGAAGTGCTCAGCCTATATAAGTGATGCAAAAAACGAACTAGCAAATCATTAAAACATCCCTGCAAGCTTCCCAACAATAATTGAGCACTAAAGAGATCCTGATTCAAGTCTCCTCTAGCTACTTAACCTTGAGAACATTAGAATAACTACTATTCTCTTATTGTCTATTCGAGAACATAAACTTTAGCTAGTTGTTTAACACTTGGTGCACCAAATTTGTGTTGCAAGTGGTGCATCTCTGTCCTTGATTGTGTTGTCAATCAGACTTTGTTGCGGTGTATTGTGGTGTTGTCTCGTGCTTCGATTTAGAAGAAGAAGATTGGCTTACTTGTGTTAGAAGAAGTCAAAGATCGTCTCCGCCCCTTTGTAAAAGATACTTGATTATAGTGAAATGGTTCGAAAGACATTTTATTTCGGGAGACCCGTGGACGTAGGCCTAATTTCTTTTGATAGACCGAACCACGTTACATAGCGTGTCACTTGTTCTCGATTGCTCTCTCTTCACCCTCACTCTCTCTTTTTAGCTCTTTGATCTCTATTTTTGTGATTTGTTCACTGAATTCTTGAAATTATTTGCTCTATTACTTGGTTAGGTGATTAAGGTCTAAATTTTTTAATTAGAATTGAAATCGCTTCTGCACAATTATTTGACCTTAGTCTTGCGCATTAGCAAAAACCCCCTTTACATATCTAACAATTGGTATCAGAGCCCACATTTTCATACCTAGCTAAGCACCAAATTCTTGTTAGTTCTTGATGTTGTGAAATATGGTTCAATTGAAATTTGTAAAAGAACCTCCGGTCTTTGGAGTAAGTTGAAAGAACTTTTTATATTGGAAAATGTGTATGGCGAACTATCTAACCTTGCTTGAACTTTGAAAAATAGTTGAAGATGGTTACTTGCCAAAATATGAGTTAGATAGCATTACCCTTAACAAAGAATCAAAAGAACTTAAATACACTAATGACAATGCTATGAATACCATCTTAAGTTCTATTCATGAGTCAATTGCCTTATCTCTCACACATTCCTCTAATTCTAAGAAAATTTGGAATGCACTAGTCCTTAGGTATAAAGAGAATGAACATATGAAAAAGACTCGAAATGTCGGATTAGCCACAAAGTTAGAAAAGATGAAGTTTGAAGATAACGAGTCCTTTGAAAGTCTCTATCATAGACTCGTATCTTTGAGAAATGAATTTGTTGAAGTAGGATCTAACATTTGTGATGAAGATTTTGTAGGTAAACTCTTGAGGATGGTGTCCAAAAAGCCCGATTGAAATGACGTAGTGAGCTCTAGTGAACTCTTGAGGATGGTATCTTTGATGAATATTTTGTAAGTAAACTTTTGTAGGTAAACATTTGTCACAAAACAAACGAAACACGAAATTTGATGATTTTGTCACTATAATTTTTAAATGAAATGAAAATTTCCATTTGGTTAACCGTTCTGTATCTCATTTGTTTCATAACGGAAGAGAAGAGTTCATTTGGTTTATCAGAAAACGAACGAAAAGCAGTGGGATTGGGCCCGTCTTAGATGGGAAAAGAAGATGAAAGATTCTACTACAATAAAAGAAAGCAGAAGGCGTGTGGCCGTGTGGGTGGACATGACACATGAGGCTTAATTTCGTCCCCACAAATGAAAGCCTTCTTGGTTAGGCCTTGAAGGCGTGTAGTGTAGGTGTAGCACCCAAAAGAGGTCCCGCTCCACTTTATCCAATTAAATTAACAAATGAGCAAGTAATGGAGGTGTTCATATCGTAGCTTTTGTTCTTCTGTGATTGTTTGTTTAGTGTTTCATGTCTGCAAGGAAATATCCGTTAATTGTTTGGTTTGTAAGAAATAAGAATCGCCGGTAGACTAAGATTTATTATGGAGATTTCTGATTTTAACTCGTCGCTTATACGGCACAGCAAAATTAAATCAAGCTTCAAGCTTCAAGCTTCAAGCTTCAAAGCTTCAACCATCAACCAACTCCAGAGCGCAAAAGATGATTGATGATGCTTTCACGCTTTAGGTCCATCTATGGGAATGGGACCAAAGTATTTCGGTGTTTCCCAATGACAAGGCTGACCTAGGGACTGCATCCTCGATTCGGTGCCCTCTTGTGATCTTTCAATGCATGGCACAAGAATACCGAAATTTTGAAATTGAGCCGATTTCACTAACGAACAAAGATTCTGGTACAAAGTCCGAGATCTAGCTCTATTATACAAATGTAGAGTCTAGATCCGTAAAGTAACACAAATAGAGAATTAGACAATGACTAGCACTAATCTCATATAAGTTTAGAACAAGTTTAGATCAAGGAGATTGTGTTTTAAGATTTTGCAAGTTCGGTAGTTGGAAAGCTTTAATGAGAGGCTGAAAATTAGGTCTAGTGTATTGAGACGTGTAATCAAATAGACCACACTTGTTCATGTGAGATATTGTTAGAATTGAGACGTCAATTCTAATAAATAAAATTTGAAAACATAATTGTTTAGAACACATGTGTTGTGCTTAGCTCCAAATTCACTGCTTCACTGAGTGATTGTACTACTCGAGTCGTTCGTGCTTCTGGAGAAAAGAAAGCGACCCGTAACAACGTGGAAGGATCCTTTGTATAGATAACTGAGGCAGGTCGCCGCACGACACCAGACTCCAGAGTGCACATCGCGTATTCCTAACTATATATCGACCAATGATCAGCGTGTAAAAGTACTTGCTACACAAACATTCTGTTTGATAGTGTCATAGAAAAACAACAAGGACTTCTTTCCATTGTTTCGGAGGCGCCTTCAATAAAAACCGACCCGCGTCACCGCGTGGCCGTGTCATCTTTCTAATCTTTACTTCTCTCCAGTCTATTTCTGATCTTTTCTCACCTATTTATGCAATTTGCGTTTGCGCACACTCTCTTGAAGTCTCTTCCCTCGGTCTTAATTTAGTTTATCAATTAATGGGGAATTTAGGGGTTTGTAAGGAGGAATCTATCAATGGCGCCGGAGGTACGGACATATGGTGTTCGTCTGACGGTTGCTCGGTTTCCTCAGCGGATCATTTGGTCGTGATGGTGCACGGAATCCTTGGGAGGTACGATGCATCGCTCTTTCTAATTTCTATGAATTTAAATTCATCAGGAATTTGATCTTGTTCGACGAGGAATTTATCCGATTACTTTGTTTTCGTTTTATATGGTTTACATGTCTGATTTTCGGGGGTTGTTTTTGAAGTAGGTGGGTGCTTTAAATTGGTGTTGTTTGTCGCTTAAAATCACGCTCAAAGTAGTTGATTTGGTTTGAATTGTTTTAATCGAGGATTGTACGCATGGGATAATGTAAAAGTAGGTTTTGTAGGGGTTTCTGTTTATAAATTACGCACGAACTTGGATTTGTGTAGTGCAATTTGGTTACTTCACATTTTTCACAACCATGTCTACATTATGTAATTCTTTTTCCAAGTTCTCTTGTGGGCTGTTAAACTGTATTTTTGTGCTCTGCACCATAAATGTATTTAACCTGATTGGTATTTCACTTAATTTTGCATTGGGATCTACTGTAAGGATTTCTCCTTTGGGCAAGCTTTATGTAGCTTTGATAATTATTATTTTAATTCTCACATTTTTTAATAATATATGTATTTTGGTGCCAATTAACTAAAGATAGATACAGTTTCATAATTATTATTTTTTCACAATTTGGTTCCGTACATTTAAATGGAGTATTGAACAAATATCCATGTCTGAAGCATCTAAAGTTTGATTTGCTGATCATATTTACTGGTAGGCCAATATCCATTTATGATCTATTGAGACTAGAGAATAGTTGGTTGTTTTGGATGAGTTTGCAAGTATACTGCCATGTTAATAAAATGGGGTTCACTGTAGGTCTAGGTCCAGCTGTTATTTTAGGTGAAATCATATACATATTTTATTCCTGGTGGTATTTTTTAAAATATATCACAAATCATATACATGTTATATTGGGCTGTTATGGAATAAATTTTTGTTCGCTATTTAATGTAGTTATATTTCTTTCTCTTAACAGCACTGCCGATTGGAAATTTGCAGCGGGGCATTTTGTCAAGATGCTTCCTGATAAAATCTTAGTTCATTGTAAGTTTTTTTTTTTGCTTCATGAAGTGATACTTGCATCTTTTGCACTAATTTGTTGCCGTTTCCTCTCATCTAGTTATGCTATGGATTACCATATCTGTGATGTTGTATATGCTTTCTTGTTTTACTTGGTACACAATTTCAATTGTATGGTATATCATTGCCATTTGTACCATAACATCTGCAACTTTTTTTAGGCAGCGAATGCAATATAAACATGCTTACTTTGGACGGTGTTGATGTGATGGGTGAACGCCTGGCAGATGAGGTTTGTTTGTAATGTCATTATACGACAATATGTAGTTCTGTGATATATAGTTGCGAACTACCTGAACTATCCTTATCTGGCATTTACGAAAAGAGCAACAAAATACAAGTAATTGATTCAAACTGAGATATAATACTTCCTTCTGACGGTTAGTTCCTTCTTATTATATGATATAAGCAGGTAAGTGAAGTCATTATAGGAAAGCCTAACCTTCGAAAAATATCTTTTGTTGCACACTCCGTCGGAGGACTGGTGGCAAGATATGCCATTGGACGACTTTTTAGACCTTCTAGAAGGAAATCTCTAGAAAATTCTGAGGGGCAACCTTATACTGAAAGCAGCAGAGGAACCATATGTGGCCTCCAAGCAATGAATTTTGTTACCATTGCTACACCTCATCTTGGTTCTAGAGGAAATGGACAGGTTTCTTTCCTTGTAAAATTGTCCCTTCATTTTTATTTTTATTTTTGGTTTGGCTAGTTCATAACATTATCAGAACTGACTGCCACGGTATGATATTTCGACCAATCATCTACTGGATAATGTGGTACAACTAATACCTTCCTTCTTTCCTTTTGCTCTCATCTCCCTTACAGTTGAATTACGGATAACACAACAGTCTGTGTACTGGTCTTACTTGTACATTCTGGTGTGCTCTTCTTAATAGTACATTATGGTTGGCTTATGATATTTGCATTAGTTCATCTATCTAAACTGAGTAAATAAAATTATATAAAAATGACTAAAGAAGTTATTAGTCAGGTGGATTTTACAAAATGTGTGCTTTTTTGCATTTTCAAGCTGCCTAATTCTTTTTGTAGGTTCCATTTCTATTTGGTCTTACAGCCATGGAAAAATTAGCATGCCATGTAATTCACTTGATATTTAGACGAACTGGCAGACATCTCTTTCTGGTAGATTCTGATGATGGGAAGCCACCGTTATTACAGCGTATGGTAGAAGACTATGATGATCTCTATTTCATGTAAGCTGATTTTTGTCAGTATTTTAACTTCTATTCATGAACAGGAGGAAGAGTACAATCTTATACACTAACTTCGTATTGCCTCAAGTCCTCAACTATTTGTACCACCAACCAAACTCTCCTTTCTTTGCTGTGTCTCAAATTTAGTTCAGGAGGTGAAATAGAGGGCCAGATGAGTAATATGCTCTTGAGTTTTTTAGGCTGAATGATTTATCATTTATAGGGATATTTGACTACAAAACTTTCCTTTTTCTAATTAAGTTGATCCAAAATAAAGGTTCTGTATTGAGACCTCAATGCCTATTCAAATGAATTAATTGTAACAATTGTATGTAGGTCGGCATTGCAAGCATTTAAACGCCGAGTTGCTTACTCAAATACTGCCTATGATCGTATCCTTCTTTTTTTCAATTCCCAATTTATTTTGTGTGTTAGTTTTATGCTTATCTATTTTGTTGCAGTCAACGTCGTACCAAAAGGTGCTGGATTTTTTATTTTTAAGATTTTCTTTTTGTTTCCCATAACTGAATGATTCTAAAGATATTGTTGGCTGGAGAACATCTTCTATTAGAAGAAATTCTGAACTCCCCAAGGTAGAACTTATAAACATCTTCTAGTTGAATAACCTTTGTTTGTGTTATGGGGCTTAAGATGGAGTCCAACAATTTCCTTCGCATCCCCATGTATCTTGTATTTATTTAAATTTGTGTTTTTTACAGTTTCAAGAGACACCAGGCAAGATATATCCACATATTGTCCACGAGGAGATGTCAAATGGTGAAAATCCTGATAAATGCAATGAAGCCATTATAGCAGATGGTGATTACGACATAATAGAAGGCAAGTGGACTACCAGTTGTTAAATTTTATGAGTAAATTACACAAATGGTCCTGAAGTATCTCTCATTCTACATTTTGGTTCATAAATTTTGGGTCATTTTCATTTGAACAGATCAAATATGTGCATTTTTAATGAAGTATCCTTCCTACTCATAGTATGCATTAATTGGTTAATTTTATAGTTTTGGCTTTGATCCATAATTCCTTATTAAGATTGCACTTATGGATGCTAAGAGTATCCTTATGATCTGCAAGTTGTTAGTTTGTATCAAATTGGTCCTATAATTATCACCAGTTTAAATGTTAGATAAAGATCCACGTTAGCATCCATTTATGATCATGTTGAGATGTACATAAATATTATTTCTAATTAGTTTTGGATGCATGTTAGTATCCATTTAATCCACGTGATACTCTCAATAGCATCAGTATTCATGTCATTTTTATTTTGTGGGACTACATCCATGCTATGACATGAATTGAAAACTATAAGGACTAAAATGATACTTTTGAATACTGTAAGGACCAAAAATGAGAAAGGGAATCTTTTATTTCAAAGAAAGAAGAAAGTACTGTACATAATGCCGAAGTTTTTATTATTAGAAATATAAGAAATAAATTGTAAATAGAAAGAAAGGTTACCGGGGAAGCGCCAAAAATAGAAATGACCGGATTGGCAATTCCGTGCATTTGAATTGCACCGAGTTCCCAACTCCGATCAATTCCATGCATGCATTTGAATTGCATCGTGCAATTCAAAACTCCCATGCATTTGAATTGGAAGGAATTGTCAATTCATGCTAATTTAATTGCATTGAGTTGTCAACTCATGCCAATTCAGTGCATTCAAGAATCCCCAGTTCACGCAACGGGTAAAAGACCACTAAAGGTCTGAGTTGGGAATTTTGTGCAATTCAAATGCACGGACTTGCTGACTCCGATCATTTCTATTTTTTGCGCTTTTCCGGTAATCTTTCTTTTTATTTACAATTATTTATTATATTTCAAATAATAAAAAATTTGGTACATAATGTGATGTTGAATATCTGATGCTAATGATTTACATATACAGAAAAACTTGTGAGAGGCTTGAGAAGGGTATCATGGGAAAAAGTAGATGTCAGTTTTCACACCAGCAAGCAGAGATTTGCTGCTCACAGCATCATTCAGGTATTCTACAGAGCTTTGCCAGTATTTTATCTGTATGTATTCTGACAATTATTTAACAGTATGTATGTTGTACCCTAACTAATAATATATTTACTTTTTGTTTTTGTTAATAACTTATAGGTGAAAGATCCAGTAATGCACTCAGAAGGGGCAGATGTCATACAGCATATAATTGACCATTTTCTCCCATTTGCAAAATAATCTTGTGTATTATACGAATTTGTCAAATCTTTTTGTAAAATAAGCACATATACTTAAAAATGTGCATCATTTTGTCTCCTTTGAAAAAAAAAAATTATGATCTTGTCATCTTCTGTCTTTTGAATCAAATTGTCAAGTTTTGGTATCGTTCTCAGGAGTAAAGACAATATCAGAGAATATACTGAAAACTTCAGCGTTCTCAGTCCTTAGAGCCCTACTTGGATTTGTAGGTGACTTTATCATTGTCGTGACTTCTCGTGTTCAAATATCTTTTTCATCCTTTGCATTCAGTCTTGAACTGAACTACGAGATTATCAGGCCCAATACGGGCACAAACGAGATCTTCTACCGCGCGGCACCGTCACTGTGCGTGCCGCGCAGCAAATCTCGGCCTTTAATTTGCATCAAGATTCGTGCAAGCTAAATTTTATAATATCAGACCTTCCTGAATCAAATCTGGGCCGTCCGTAGCTGACAGCGCAGTAAATATGGGCGGTCCGCCGGTACCGCGCGGCAGAGGAATCGCTCCCATATGGGCATGACCTCCATTTTCTACAGTTACTAATTTCCAAACATATCAAAGGAAAGCTGAACATCAAACTTCTATCAATGATGTTTTCCAAATTTAACAAGTCCTTCCAATTAACCCAATATAATTTGACTTATTTAGAGCCATTACCCCAATTCACATTTTTTCTTTTCTTAAGAGGCTACGTAAAGAAAAAGACATTTTGCCCAACCATAGAGTTAGTCTTTTTTTTCACTTTCAAATCGTAAGAAGTTTAATTTTCTTCTGAAAAAATGAAGTATTTGTGGAGGACAATTTTTTGGGCAAATTAGTTTAGTTTGGGTTTGGTCCATATTTGATATTTCAAAGACATGGCTAAGGTATCTTGAAGACTGACAAAAATTCATGGAGACAATGCTGCCAAAATTGAACCAAGTAAGATGAGTTTACCACCTAAGGATAGCATCTTGCTCTTCTTAACAGGCAAGTTTTTTCAAATTTTTCAATAAGAACTTAACAATCCACTCTTTGTGAGTATCTTTCAATGCAAACTAACTCTCAAATATTTTAATTAGCAAAGAATAATACTTACAATTTAAGAAGGATGCTGATCCCGACGTTAGTGTTTGCCAAAAAGATTGTTACAAAGGCAATGAGAGAAGAGAGAAAAGCTAGAAAGAGTAATGATGATAAGTGGCTAATTTTAAAGATTACAAAACCCTCTTTTTTCTAATCTGGCGGGAGTATTTATAGACCATACAGATTAAGGCGGGAGTGGGTCTTCGGCCTTCGGACGGGTCACACTTGTTTCCATTACTTGTGAGACTATTATTTGCTTGCCATGTTCCCCATTATGGGCCGATGTGGGCCGATCAGGGCGAGGTCCTATCATCAGTCCTCGAGCTTCTGTAGTCGGAACGAGTACAAAAGCTTGTAATTTGAAAGTGTCCTTCATACCGAGTTTCTTCGATTGTTATCTCCCAAGTTTCCTTCATAGCCTAGCCCTCGAGCGTATTGTCTCAACACCGCCCACGAGAGTGTCGACCCTTTGTCCCACTGACCTTCATATTTCCTTGTGTTACTTCGCACCATACTGAGGAGACCGCGACGATCTCGTCTCACTTTTCTGTTCCCCCTGACGCTTGGTATTCGTCCTTTCGACTTCCGGCACTCTTCCCAAAATATCTGCCATTAGGGTTGTACACAAAAACCCATAACTCGTTTGACCCGTTTAACTCGTCCGAACGAACCCGTTTTTTACCGGGTTGAGGTATCATCGAGTTGGGTACGGGTTTTGATTTTGATAAACCCGTTATTATGGGTTGGATCATGGATTTGCTCTTGATAACCCGGCTAAACTCGAACCCGGTTGTTTACTCCTATCTTCTTAAAGTTGCAACATCATTTGCTATTATTCGGCACAAGATATAGTAGTTTTAATATTGATGATTGTAGAATAAGAAAATAAATCATCAAAAAAATGGTCGGTCAAACTTGTTTTTTAAAAGCTAGAAGTGATTAATAAAATCTCATGTTAGATTTTTTTGTAATAAAATTTAACATTCATTTTTTTCATTTGCATTAGTCACAACGTTAAGTCATCATATACTTTGCATCATAAGAATTCAAGACCAAAATTAATTAATCTCTAAATATAATTTATAAGTAATCAAATATTAAATTATTTTTATTTTATTTTTGTTGTTATTTTTATTTATGCACAATCGAAATTACAACCCGCATAACCTGTATAACCCATAAAAACTCGTATATAAAAAAATAGATGGGTTGGGTTGGGTTGGGTTACGGGTGGGTTAACTAAATAATTTTTTTAACCCGGTTATATCGGGTTGGGTTGAAAGTTTAATAAAAAATCATTAACCCGCCGGTTGTACACCTTTATCTGCCATGATTATGTTTGTATGCGCACGATCTGCACACAATCCTCGAGGAACAGTTGTCGTCTCTTTTCCCCCCTTTTCTTTTTCCACTGGCCGCGTCCAATCGTGATGCTTTTGATTCATCTCTTCCTTTATAACTCCCCACCCCTTCTCTTTTTTCTCTTTTCTCACTTTCTGAACACCTCTTTTCCCATATCTTCTCTTTTTCTCTGTCATTGTTGAACTCAAGAGCACAGTGAACTACTCGAACGACCTTCCCCGACATCTTCCCTGCTAGCTTCGCATCATCTCATACCAGGTAAGTATTGCTTTCCTCTGAACTCTTTTTACTCCATACCTGCCATTATTTGGTGTTTTTTTTTGTGATTAGGCATATGCTTGTTTGTTGGGTTTTTTGGAAGGCTATAACTGTTTGTTAGTTTTTGTTGGTAGAGTAATTTGACTGGTTTTGGTGTGGTAGGATGTAATCTTGTGTTCTTGCCTTATCTGTCACTTGGTTCTTGCTTTTACTTGGCGCCTACCGCATTTCTCAGTATTGTACCATCGTAACTCCTCCACCAAATTATTCCCTAGTGCCCGCTACATGTTCCAAGTATCGATATGTCCCCTCATATCGATCTATTTTGACTGTTGGGATCTCTTAAGACTAGAAAACCCTAACCTGTTTTTTTTCTTCCTTTTCTTTTTAGTAAGAGAACTTTCGGTATTTCTTTTGGTAATGGACGAACCTTCATCTTCTCTTGGATCCCAAACACCCTCAGCAACTACCCGTAGTGACCTTGAAGATATATCATACTGACCTAGTTGTTCTTATCCTCGTTCCCCTAGTATCATAAATATTACCGATTCAGATAGTGTAGTCTGGTGAAGTTCGGTCCCATCATACTCGGTTTGTTAGTGGTCATACCAGCTTTTTTTTACCAGCCCATTTCTAGTAGCTCATAAAACTAATCGGGATTATCGCCGCCGATATGTAGATTACTTTTCCGAGGAAATGACTAATCCTACACAATCCAATCCTATACCGAACTCCCAACCTTCCCCAAGCCATCTCCCAGGAGCCGAGACTTCCAATCGCCAAATGGTTGTCTTTCAGGAAGAAATTGAGGATCGGGAAATCCAAGAAGGCGAAGGTCCTTCACATCCAAGAGAAGTTGGGGGAGCAGATGAGCATGGGTCGCCTTATCTCGATAATCATTACAATGTAAGTGCTGAAGTCGATTGGATGTTACCAACTATTTCTTCATTTGATTATTTGGTGGAAAAGGGACGCGATCCCCAGGATTTTGGAGGTAAATCGCTGATGCCTTTGTTTTGGCAGAAAGAGGAGCAGTGTGTCGACCCGAAGGATAGGGAACCAAAGGAAGTGGAGATCCCCCGATCATTCGTAGAAGGGTTAGCAAGTGACCCTCTTTTAACAACCGAAGAAAAGGTTGAGTTTCAGGGTATAAGCCTCGGAGTGGGGAGAAGGTTGATCGCCGCTTCAAGGGAAGACCGGGAACATCAGTCTCAGAAAGAAATGTGCTTCTACCACACTAGGCTCAATGCGGGCTAACCATCCTTTTTACGAGTTTGTCATAGATATTCTTCGGTGCCTATATGTCGCCCCGAGTCAACTGAACGGGATAGCCTGGTGTACCATCAGTTCTTTCGAATCCATCTTTACCCATTAATTTAAGGAGTGATTTTCTCACCTTGATTCTCCTTAACAGACTATGAACTTATTCTTGGAGTACTTTAAGTTCGTAGGCAACAAATCTTGAATAACTGTCAACCGACGCGTGAAGAAGGGTGCTGACCATATCTTTGGAAACCTTAGCAAATGCCAAAAATGAAATGAGGCATTCTATTATCTTTCTTTGAGTAATCAAGATGCCGCTTGGGAAGGTTTGGTGAAAAAGGATTGAAACTTCTGGGTTACTCTACCGGAAGGCCCTTATTAGATCCGAAAGAGATCGCCATTCGCTTAAGGCTTGAAGAACTTTACTTCGGTTAACCCCCTTTTTATTATCTCCTATTTTACTTGCTACACCCTTTTCTTTTCAAATATTAACTTGCAATTTTTTCTTTTCTTTTTGGCAATTGAAATGGGCCGTGTCACCATCCCTTTGTACTTTCGAGGCATCGATCAAGTCCTTAAGGAGACCGAGGATAGGAAACGGTCTGCGAATAATTCTCCTCGGCACATGAAGAAAAAACCGAGAGTTGACCAAGTTGAGTCGGTTCCTTTTCCAGCTCCTTAGCCCGACCTCAATCCTCAGGAGGCTTCTCGTCCTGCTGACCCTTCTCCTCAACCAGCGCCTTTTCCTCCTCAAGCCCAAGCAACCTCCTCCAGCACACCTATCGAGATTAACTTCTCGGATTCTATGGAATTCGTCCCTGTCGTGTCTTCTATCCGGCCTTCGCATCCACAGCCCGAGGCTCAAACATCGGGCATTCACATTAAGAAGTAAGAAAGTCCCACCTCGTAAGCCCAACCGAGGTGGTCACACAGCAGGCGCGGGTCGAGGTGGGGGGCTTCGGAAGGGAAAGAAAGTTGCTGGGGAAGAGGGAGATCGTGCCGAGCTTCACCTCCCGCATTTCAACGAGTTGATAAATTATGCGAGCACTGGGTCGCTATCCGATGCTCCCCAAGATCTTTTGCCTTACGCTCACTCTCTATTCGGCAAGAGCACAGCTTGCTACTTAAGGCGAGAGTACACCGAGATGGGCTTAGAGTCTTTATGTGCATATGCCCTAAAGGATTGCTATCTTTAGGGACGACATTAGTTGAACTGTGCACTCGTCTTCCTGAGTTATCATACATAGAACATGATGAGCTTCCCCCTCATTTGGCAAAGCGGATCGAGGCGGAGAAGGCGGTCATCGAGGTCGAAAAAGACAAATTGATTGCTGAGAAGGAAGTTCTTGTGCATGAGAAGACCGAGCTGCATGCCACCTTGGAGGCAGGGCAGGTTCCCCTCATCACCTAGATTGAGAAGCTTGGCAAAGAGAAGGCAGAAGCCGACCAACAAATCGTCGATCTCCAGGCCAAAGTTGCGAACCTTCGGGAACAAAACAGATATCTTATCGAGAAGCTGAAGGAGAAGAAAGTTGAGTGCTCTGATGCCAAGCTTAACATGCACATGTCTCGTTTCGGCTTGAGCGTCTTTCGAAGTGTTTGCAATTGGAAGTCGACTGCCTTGGCCGAGGAGAAGAGAGCTGCCTCGGAGATGCTTAAGACCTTCCTGGGATCGACCTCCTTCTACATGGCCGCCCTTTCCATTCCTGGGTCGCAACTTTTGAATGAAGCTTACTTGGCTTTGAAGTACCTTACCAAGTTTTATCCCTTCAAGCCGGAAGAACTTGGTTTCAGCATGGTTCATTTTGATGCTCCCGACCTCACCTTATACACTTGGGACCGCGAGGCCGACACTCTGATATCTTATGAGGGGGATGTGTTAGGAGTCCCCGAATTCCTGAACCCGAGCGACAAAGGAGTTTCCTTCCCTTGGGTCGATGATTGGCCGACCGAGGAATAGGTGTTAGGAAGTATTCTTGATGGGGAGGATGCTGATGCCGGTGATGATTAGGGAGCCGAGGGCGGCGACCAAGGGAAGGAGTGAAGGTTATCAAGAAGTTGTGTCTTTGACTCTTTGTACTTGTGTCTTTTTTCTTTTTCTTTCACTTTTTTTATCCTTGTCTTTGTACTTGTAATCATGAAGGTACTTGGAGTGATTGTTGAAGTAGAGCTCAGTGATTTTTTTTGTAACATTAAAACATGTGATGATGATGTAAACTCTATTTCTACTAAGTGGTTAAGATAATTTATAACTTGCACTTGTTGTATGTGAATGGTTGTTGTTTTTGAGCAAATTTTAGATGATCTAACCTTTTCCTTTTAAAGTCAGAAAGCCGAGTAGTTCGCTCCGATAGGTTTGTAAAAGTCGCACATAGAGATAATTCGATCTATCGAGCCTTGTCACGCAAGGATTTTGCCCTATCGGGTTTGTAGAAGTTGCACGTAGATAATTTTCGACCCGACAGGTTCATAGCAAAAATCGAGTAGTTCGCTCCGATAGGTTTGTAGAAGTCGCACACAAATATAATTTGACCTATCGAGCCTTGTCGCACAAGAAGTTCGCCTTGTCGGGTTTGTAGAAGTCGCACATAGATAATTTTCGATCCGATAGGCTCGTAGCAAAAACCGAGTAATTCGTCTTGATAGGTTTCTAGAAGTTGCACACAGAGATAATTCGACCTATTGGGCCTTGTCGCGTAGAGAGTTTGCACTGTCGGGTTGGTAGAAGTCGCACACATATAATTTTCGACCCGGCATGCTCGTAGCAGAAGCCCTTATTTTCTTGAGTACAAATGAAAGCAAACTCAAATATTATTAGTACCAAATGGTCTCAACAAATTGTAAAGTATTCATCTCTTCTTTGTACATGGTACATTTGAGAATTATGCAAAGAAAAACAAAACACCGAGAAATGTCAATAGGAAGTCTCGTTCGAAACTGTTGCTATCGGCCAAGAGGTATCCTGCTGAGGTCGGTTGACATTATTTGCTGAATGCAAGAAAAATAAAATGAAGAGGTGTTATGAAGCCTCTTTATCAATTGTAGAACTTCCTTAGATGCTCTACGTTCCATGTTCTTGGTATTGGATCTCCACTTAAGTCCTCCAACTGATATGCTCGGTTGTCATAGGTGCGAATTACTCGGAACGGGCCTTTCCAGGATGGATCCAGTTTGTCCATCTTTTGCTCAGTTGCTTCTACCTTCCTCAATACCAAGTCGCCTGGTTGAAACTATCTTGGGGGCCACATTCTTATCTAAAGCCCTCCTGATCCTTTTCTTGTACTCTGCCATTCTGAGTCGAGCTGCTGTCCTCAATCCTTCGATGCTCTCCAACGTTGCCTCCTTGCATTCCTTGTTATGCTCGGCCTCGTAAAATACGACTCGGGGTGAACTATTCATCAATTCTATCGGGGTCATTGCATCCATCCCGAATGTTAGCTCAAATGGGGATTTTCTTGTCCCTGTTCCCGGTGTTGTTCTATAGGCCCATAGCACCTCATCCAAGTATTCTGGCCATTTCCCCTTGCATGCTTCTAATTTCTTCCTTAGTCCTTTAAGAATAGTTCGATTTGTTACATCGACTTGACCATTGCTCTGGGGATGAGCAACAGAGGCGTAGTTGTTGAAGACTTTCTGAGATTGGCACCAATCCCTAAACTGGCGGTAATAGAATTGTAGGCCATTATCAAATATGATGGAAGAAGGGATACCGAAACGACAGAAAACATGGCTTTTGACGAAATCTATGATTTTTGTTGAGGTAGTTTTGGCCAAAAGTTTCCCTTCCACCCATTTGGCCCAAGTTAATAAATTATCTCGAAGAGATATAGAGAATGAGAAGCATGTTTGAACACACAGAGATTCTGTACGTCCCAAGAGGAAAGAACAAGAAAGCTGATGTACTGTCGAAGCTAGCAGTCGAGGGAGATCTAGATAAAGACCGACCGGTAAATGTTTTGGAGATGCAACAACCTAGCATTGAGGTGGAATACATGGAGCAATTCCACATTAACGAAGGGGAAGAATGGTACACTCCCATATGGAATTATTTAACAAGGGGACATCTACCTCAACGCCAATCAGACGCCGCTTGGATTCGAAGGTTGTCGGCACAATTTTCAATCATTAATGGTGTACTATACAAAAGGGGGTATGTGGCGCCTTGGTTAAAGTGTTTAAGTAGAGCCTTGGCTCTACACACATTGTAAGAAATTCATGGGGAGATATGTGTTGGGATTTCATGTGTAAGTTCAAGAGGACGAAAATTAAAATTTTTGTCTCTATTTAACTTAATACACAAAGGATCTTATTTATATAACAATTGCAAGCAAGATTATACTATGACATTTCATCGAACACCTCTTGTGCATCAACAAAACAGAAAATAACACATTTATTTCTTGCACGAGAGTGGATAAAAGATTATACCTAAAGAGATTGTCAAATCTCTTCGTAGAGATGAGTCGATTCCTCTTCCAGGTCTCTTGGAAATCGTCGTCTTCCTTCTTCGGCCATGGAAGCACCCTTGTCTCTTGGTTCACCTTGAATCTAAACAACAACCTAAAGCATCCTTAGATAGATGGATGTAGAGGTTAGAGCTTAGATCCAACCACCTAGATCTTCAATCTTCAATGAACAAGCTATTTCATTTGGTGGTTAAACCTTGCAAGAGAAGAGAAAGAAGAACAATGGAGTTTTTCTTTCTACACACAAGAGAGGAGAAAAAGGGGTTACCATTCACGATTACTATTCATGTTACTGTAGCAAGAGAGAGAGAAAGTCATTTTCATCTCAAACATACCCCTTTATATAGCCAAGCCCTAGGGCAACACTTGTGTTAATTATTTACACAAATAGCTATGATTACTCTCTTGTTATTCCCTAATCATATTTTGCAAGGATTTAATTTATGAGTAAATAATATTACTATATTATTCTAATATGAATTAATTTATTATTCTTATAATGCTCTTAAATATTATACAAAATAATATTCACATATATTCTCATAAATTTATTTTATGATCTAAGCATGTCATTTTACATGACATATTACGTTAACATTTTATCACATGCATTTTAACTCATACATCATGAGATTAAATACATCATTCAAAATGTAAAATACTTGTTGCTTCTGTTCAGTTGGTGTGACCTTACAGATGATCTACGTCATCTTGGAATATAATATAAAATACTTTATATTATGGACTGTAAGAGGTTCTATCACTACATTATAGTCTCCCAAACGACATAGTCGTTACGTGCTTAATCCACTTAATTCGTGTCTATCCTTGTCTCATGATATTTTAAATAATATGCAAAATAGGATCGTGTCATTTTTGCATTATATTCTTTTCTTGGTCTCTCAAGTGAATTATAAGTATAACTACATCAGTTATATTGCATGCAATATAATTTCACTTTACCAAGGAGTCCAATAATATCATAACTCAAATAATTGAGGGACAATAATAATATTGACATATAAATTTCTCCCGCACAAGTGTACATAACGAATTACTATATCAATCCAATCATTTGAATGGACTTTAATAGTAATCACATTATATACTTCTCATGTGAAAAACTTACATGTCTCATTTATAAGATTCAAAGACACATTGGAAACATTAATGACATAAAACCAATCCATATAATGCTCAATCTAGTTAGGTCATGTTCAGTATATAAAGAATCACCATTTTATATACTCATGTCATTGAATGATAATCACTTATCAACATTTATAGAACTACAATGTACTTTCAATTGACATGACAATCTTCATGGTAAATAATGTTCCATTTAATTACCACGATTGTGAACATATTTAGGATTATATATTTTCATCTAAAGAGTTCTATGGTTCAAGACCATGAGCATCTTCTTGAACGCTTCTAAAGATATAACATATCAATCTCAAGGAACATAAATGTATAATAACATTTAAAATCATAAACAATTCATAAATTCGTTATCAAAACGATAACTTTCAAAACACACAACCTTCAATATGTGGGTAGGGCTGCTAATGTACATGGCGGTTCATGGACAAAATGAGTTGGACACTATTGAACATTTATGAAATGGACAATTTCTTGATCTTGGTTGAAGTTCAGTCCAAGTCCAATTGCTAAAACCGAACTGGACTAATTATGGACAAATCATGGACAAATTGTGGACTAATTGTACACAAATTGTGGACTAATTAAATGTTGAATTAAATGAAAATATGTTCAAACATCCCAATAGATCAACCAAGTTCTAACTTTTTGTTTCACACAGAGAGAACAAAGTTATTCGCACAAAGAAACTTAAATTATTCAATACAATGATGAAAGAGCTTCCATTTAAAGAGGATTGTGCACTGTGGTGTCCAAAATCATGTTCACATGGTTAGCTTATGGACAAATAGTGGACATTATTCGGTTATAAGATGAACTGGAAATGGACTGAATATTAGTAGATAATTATGGACTTGGTTTGGTTATGAACTTCAACTCCTCATCAGCGGACTGAGCTGGACATGGACTAGAACTCATCCATTAGCAGCCCTATATGTGGGAGTCATCAAGGGGCGAGAACCATAGCCTTCAGAGCACTCCGAGCAAGGTTCTATTGGCCGGCCATCAAGGAAGATGTTCAGTCGCTCGTAAAAAGATGCGCGAAATGTCAGTTTCACTAAAAAAATACCACACCAGCCCACGCAACAGATGAAGAGTATTTTCAGCACATGGCCTTTTGATGTGTGGGGGATCGACCTATGTATTGTCTGGTGGACTCATTTTTACCCTGCTGAATACTAAGGAGACTATCACAGGTTCTTTCCCTTTTTTTTATTCTGCTAAAGCGAAAAATGAAGGATCTGGCCAATTGGTCAAAGCTTGCTATTGATCGCGGGGGCAAGGACGAGTACCAGTCCCATGCCGAGCCCTCTAGGCATGTTGGGAAGAGTCGACACATGACTGAGTCATCATATCTCATGAGTCGAAGGCGTTCTCTAAATCCAATGATGAAAGCTCGGGGGTCGGCAAATGTGGAGCGGGACGAGCCAAAGATACCCATATTAGGAATGTCGGCTATTGGAGGATTGTTGTTGCATAGAGGCCGAGGGTTAAAGGACCATCAGATAACCAGTCGTTTGGAGTTGTCAAAGGTTGCTGCATTTGTTATTCTAAAGCACATAGCTTGCGCCATATGTGCTCTTCAAAAGGGGTTGATGTTCCCAATTGAGCTGTAGAGAAGACCGAGGTTGAAGCTGTCGATATGCTCGTGGGGAGGAAGACAGGAAGTGAGTGAGTGTATGGCTGTAAAGGTTGAAAAGAAAGCGCTATCGGAGGCTGTGAGGATAAGTTGGTACGTGAGACATAAGAAGGTGGCTGTTGTAGTGGGATCGTGGTCTGCCAAGGGAGTAGAGATGGCAGTGGTACTGAAACATATGTTGTCGGGTGTGGTTGTGAAGTTAATTACGGTAGGATATTTTGTTGACTGATATAGGCGTCAACAAGAGTGTTGATGGTCGATGGGGTGGGATGATCTGAGTTTGGCTTGTAACCAGGATAGGAGGTAGATGAATGTTAGGTCCCATTGCAATTGCAATGGTAACATTCTGATAGGGACTAGGGACAAGTGCGCTCTGATTAGGCATTGGTGGTGGGGTCGTTTTGGTCATACCGAGACTAACCACGATTTGATCGTCTTGTAATGGCCGAAGGGGAGGTGTTGACATTTTGCCGAATGTGGGTGAGATCTGATGAGTTTCTCTCTCAACGAAAGCACCAATGATCCCAACGTTAGTGTTTGCCGAGAAGATTGTTACAAATGTAAGGAGAGAAGAGAGAAAAACTAGAAAGAGTAATGATGATAAGTGACTAATTTTAAAGATTACAGAACCCCCTTTTTCCTAATATGGCGAAAGTATTTATAGACCATACAGATTAAGACGGGAGCGAGTCTTAATTAATTAACCAATTTCCAAAGGAACAATTTCAGTTTTAGCAGAATTGATCTTTAATCTTAAATACCTTGAAAAACAATCAAGGATATCTTTCAACCTTTTCTAACATTCAATTATCAACTTCTAAAAATATTAAAGAGTGAGCTATATTCTATACATTTGCAATTTAGACTCCAAACATTATTGATGAAATACTTCCTGGTTCTGCCCGAGCACAGACTTGGATTCCATGTGCCCATCTTACACAGAATCTGATGAATGAGCCCAGATCATAATACCTCAACCCAAAGGCAATAGTGCAACTGTTCAAAGAAAACGGTCTTCAATTTCTCATAATAAGAGAGAGGGAATTGTCATTCCGAACCAATTGAATTGAAGGTTTTCAGTGTTGAGTATTGTTACAAATTCATAAATAGCTTCTTTTTCCCAATGAGTGTTCATCCATGTGCAGATTGGTACGATAGGTTTCAAAGAAGTTATGTGAATTCTGTGATTGACCTACCACCCATTTAATTTCCGTGGGTATTTTAAGCATTCAAAGCTACTTTAGTTCACAAACAGCCTCATCAGTAGCCCAATTTGATCTTCAGAAAAACTAGCAAGTATGAATTGAATAAAGATAACCAGCTCCATTAATAACACATTAATCATACAACAAGTATGAATTTAGATACGAAGCCTGCTTGCCAGTTTCAGCAATCAATAGTTTACAAAAAGTTCGGTGTATCAAAATATCATAAGAGAAACTATACTATGCCGCATAAGCTAGCTGGCACAAAAATGAACTAACCTCACATCAGGGAAGAAACGAGAGGGCCTACCAACATGTTAAAAGAACGAAGAACTTTACATTCTTTTAGGATTTTACATTTGAACTTGAGCCTCAATGCTCATTAGGTTGTGCAGTTTCAACGGACATGGTCCCTTCCCCTTTTGTTATTTAACCCCCCTCCCTGTCCCCATTTAAATCACATGAGATTTTTTGCAATTTTTGGGGGTTCTATGTCTCTATAATTGAAAACAGAGGTGGAATGGGAACGGGAATGAGAATGTGAATTAGGATGCGAGTGTGCCTGCGAATGTAAATTAGAATGGGATTGGGAACGTGAATGCGAATTGGAATGTGAATTCGGAATAGCATTGGCATTGGATTTGGAATTGGAATTGGAATTGGAGTTAGAATTAGAATTGGAATTGGCATTAGAAATGGACGCGGAAGTGGAAGAACTAGAACTGGAGAAGTTGCTGAGCCTTGGTACCATGAGTAGCAGGTCATCCTCATCGTCAATTATTGATGAAATCGCTGAGTCTGAATCAGCCTCTGTAAATCATAAATTTAACATGAATCTCAACATTTGATGCACACAGGGGTCAAGGGAAGTGATCATTATTTGCAGGTGCAGTACCAACTCGTGTGCCCCACACACCTTTGTATTTTGAATAAAAGATAATTACATTTTCCTAAAATCATATTCTGAATAAAAGATAATTACGGTAAGATGATAAATATTTGAACTTCTGTAATGTAAGTCAGTATTTACTTTTTAGTTTATATTCTCTTTTTAAAATGTCGATTTAAAGATTTATGAAATAAGTACAATTACATTCCTCAGTCACAGGCTTTCCTTTTATAATCCAAAAGGTTATCAACAAAGAAAACTGGCTATGAAAAGGCTGTGGTGCAATGATAATAGGTAAATTCCAAAAGAGACACATTGGCTCAGAAATCATTTACCAAAGAATCAGAAAGAGAATTTTTTTTAAGTGATGTCCAAGACCATCAATTTCAGGGACAAAATGGCAATTTCTGATTTGAGTGTCAGTTACCATGCCAAAATCTGGGTCCACTCCTTGCATGCTCAGAATAAAATTATAATCTGGTACATGCTGGACCAACACCATTATGCACAATGCTGGCACTGACCCAAGCTAACAGAAGCAGCGGAGCTAGCACTGCATTTATGTGGGGTTAACAATAGAAATATTTCAGAGTTTTACTTTATTTTGACCCCATTATCCCCTCAGATGAACTCCACGACATGTGCATAGGAGGGGAAAAAAAGCATACCAGAGGAACCATCACGATTATGGCTTGGGACATGCCTAACTTGTGACACCTGTATTCCATCTGGTAGAAGACAATGAAATAATGAACCTGTTTTGCACCAATGAATTAATACAAAAGTGAATTCCAATTAAACAAAAAAAATCAGAATCTGTCCAGATCAATCACAATTTATGGACTGAACATGTCAGGCAAGGACAGGGAATAAGGTTTACCGAGTTTATGTGAAGTTTTGTAGAATTTGTCCATGATTAAGATCAATGAAACATAATTTCAACATGTAGCGCATGCACTAGTTTACGGTGGGTTTGTTATTTGGATAAAATAGCCCCTTTTTTAACTATTGGTGTATATGCAAGACAAGGTAAAGGTGGTGTAACACCAGCATGCACCATTAGAGTCTAGCAGCATAAAGTGATAACAATTTGATTTAACATCATACTGACCTAATCGGGCAAGGCGGTTGACCCAGGCAGGTATTGGTTTCCCTGTAAGGTATGTCGCAACCTCCTCTGTGAAGTGGTTACAATTTTTGGAGATCAAGTGATATGAATTGCCATGGTACTTAGATGCCATGTCCTGAATGAAGTTATGGAAATCTGACTGTGGCATGTTGGTGCTACCAAGTCGTACAGACTGTCTATAAAGAAAACCAGGACAAAGCCTCGGCTGTACCTCAAAGACCCCACTTGTCGCGTACTCATGGGCCCCATACCCATACTCCATTCCATGCACTGCACATAAAAGCCATAAATAAATAATAAGAACTGGAATCTTTCTAGATCTAAAAGAGTTATTTTAAGGTTGTACCATTAGAAAATCATTTTAGTTATATTTATACATTATTTTTATTTTATTTGAAATAAGTGGTTTATCACCAGTCGAGCATCTCTATCCCTGAAACACTTGGAGTTTCTAATATGATGTGACAGTTTCTAAATGAGTTTCAGGAATGTAGATAAGTTTCTTATTTAGCAATTTTGCTTCAGAGTTTCTTATTTAGTAATTTTGCACTAGAGTTTATAAACTATGACGTGACTTAATCATTGACTAAAATTGATCGCTCCCACAACAATGATAGTATTTACTGATGTGGCAATTACGAAACTTTTAACTTTTTAGTTTTAGGAATGGAGGATTTAGAAACTAAATAAAGATTAATTTTTTAAAAAAGATGTGGCAATTATTTAGAAACTCAAAGAATTTTAGGAATGAAGATGCTCTAAATGCAATATACAGTGGCATACCTATTCACAGGCATGTTCGGGCAAGTGTTCGGACTTGATTTTCAAAAAACGCAAAATTTAGTATTTTTTTAATTATTTTTGTAGTGAAAAATGAGCATTTAATGAAATTTTAGTGGGGTTTAGTGGATTTGTGTCCGGACTTAGTTGTGTCCGGGCTTAAATGACCTTTGGATCCGCCCCTGGCTATATACATGACCTACTCCCTGTCAGCATATACTATCTATCTACTCCCACATATTCCACTAATCATTTTCATGCTAGTTCATTCTTTACAGCCTAACACTTGCATTGTTTCTAAAATAGTGAAGTACAAAACCACTCAAAGGTAGAATCCCACATACTCCGCTAATCAACTATTATTTTTTTATTCACGAGAAATCTACTTATGTGTAGTGTGGAATGCAGGGTGTGAATGTATCTTTGGAAAGTTGAAATTCATGACAATGCAGGACCTATGTTTGTAGGGTGTGTTAAATTTGTTCGGTGTCAGAAGGCAGCGTAAGGGGTTCCTCGTTAATCCAATGTGTGTTACTTCAGCTGTTTAGAAGCTAATTGAAACGGGTGCTAAGTGCTAACGCCTTTATTGCAAAAGAAGATATTACATTTTTGTCAATTTGATATCCTCAATTGGATCATATAAACAAAGCAAATTATCTAACCAATTGAGAGGAAATAATTAGGATGGGAATCAAGTTGATTCCCATTTTCAAGATAATTTGCTTTGTTTACGAAAAAAACTTGATTCCCATTTCTCATTATAAGAAACACAGAACAATAGGAATTCATTTCACGATGTTAGCAGAGACAAATAGAATAAAGGTACCTTCAATCCCTGAATGAAAAATGCCAAGACCGAACCAATAGAGATAATTATTAAAAGGAGTCAGATCGTAAATGTTCAAATAGATATTGGATGAAACTCCTTTCTTGGAGCCATGCTTCTTATCCTTCCCCATGCGGGGAACCAAAATTGAATCTCTAAAACCTCCAAATGGGCAGCGAATTCGAAATCGCCATCCGGAGGAGATGGATTCGGGGGATGGTTTGAGATGCCATCAAATCATCAATTGGGGGTGTTGGAATTGTTCTTCGTTTTTGGAATTTTTTTTATTTTGGATATTTTTGGGTTCTCTTTCCTGGTTTCCTTTTTGGCACCACAAAGACAGGAAAGGAGACTGCCACCTAGGGTGTCAACGTAAGGCTTTTTTGTTTTTGTTCTGTCCGTTTAACGTAATTCACAGTTGTTTCGTTCATTAGAAAACGAAATGAAAACGCAACTCAGATATTATTTTTCGTTTATTGCATTGTTATGTTTAATATTCTACGAGAATTCATGCAATTGCAAAGAACTCTAGATTAAAAGCAATCTCTAGTTGGTTCTTCTCTATCCTCTTTTTCTATTCTTCTTTGTTCTCTCACTGAGAGAATGTATCTCTTTCTCTCTGACACTCTTTCATAATCTCGGTTGCTTTACTTGCTTGTCGATCCTTGAGTGATGTGGTCAGTTCTGTTTGGTCACCTTTACTTGTCTTGTTTACTTGCTTATTGGTACATGTTTACTTGCATACTAACATCTCTCCTAAGTAAACATCACTCCAGAGAGATGACAATATGACTGTTGTGGTTATAATAAATGGCTTGCTTTACTACTGACATTTGTATGAAAATAGCTTGCATGTTTACTTGCTCACTGGTACTTGAAATTATAGCTGGGGGTAGATCCAAGCTTTACACCATAACAAATTCAAAGAATTGAAATTGATGCTAACACTCAAGACCTTGGTGCAAGAGTAATTGGACCTGAATGTCCCACCAGAAAGAATAAATAGAGAGAAACTATGACCTTTAAGGCATGAAAGCATTTTATAAGGGATCCAAGCCTTATCGAGTGATGGCTCGACTAATCCGAGACATTCTGGCTATCCCGATATCAACTATGGCATATGAGTGCACATTCAGTACTAGTGGCAGAATATTGTCGCCAGTTAGGAGTACTTTAAATAATAAGAGCATTGAAGCTCTCACATGTGCTCAGGAATGATTGCGTGCTTGCGTCAATGGTAAGTTAAATATTAACTTGTATTCTTTATTTTTTATACTTTTTGTGTAACTTAAATATTAACTTGTTGTGTTGATTTGCAGAGAATGGTGGATGTATTAGTGATCCACTATGGTCTCGTGATGAAGTGGCATCGGGTGATTCCATAGGTGGCATTGGAGCATGACATGTTGTTTAGCTTCTCATAATGTCATTGGTAATCCTCTTTTGAGCTTCTTATTTTGATGTTAGGAGGTCCATCTTGTAACTTGTGAAGTTCTGGATTAAATATGTAATTTGCAAGTTGATGTTTCAATTGAGATGTATGGATGTTGTACTTTGCAACTTATGGACGTTTTAATATGTTTTAATATTTGTTTCAAGTTATATTTCATTTTTGCATTATGAATTAAATGTATGGATGTTTCAATATATGTTTTATTATATATTTGTATGGATGTTTCAATGTTTGTAATAGATTAAACATTCTGAACATTTTTAACGTTTATAACGTTTTTGACGTCTTTTACTTTTTTTGCAGCTTCAAATGATACAAAAATTAATCATTTCGAACGTTTAACCATCTAACTTTAACGCAACGTCTGACGAAACAAAAAATTCTCAATTAGCAAAATATTTAACGTAAATTACACTGTTATTATTTTTTTAAATAAAACGTAAATGCGACAACCCACTTATGTATTTGTTTTGTTCGTTTGAGACTGCAACAACCACCTTTATGCACGGTCTCATTTGGTATTGTTGCACGTAAGCCCTTGGTAATAGTTGTTTTAAGGGTAAATTTTTTTCAAAGGTCAATGTACTTTACATGATATGAATTTAATGTTTATCGTCAAATTTTGAATAAATTATTTTTAGTCACTAGATTTAATATTTCTTCAAATTTAGTTATATTTTTATATTTTATTCAAAATTTTAATGGAAGCTTGACATCGGTATGCATGGGCTCTATCTTGTATACTTAGAACACTTAATGGAACAATTCAATTTAGAGAGCTGATACGCAGATATCAATGTTAATACCGACTATCGATATCGATATTATTATGCACATTTAGTTGAGTTGTTATGCATATTATTTGAGTTATTATGCATGTTATTTTTGTACTGAGATAGTTATGCATGTTATTTTTTATACCTGCGATAGTTATGCATGCTATTTGAGTTATTATGCACATTATTTTGTTAACATGCACAATAATTTTTTCAGTACAAAAATAACATGAAATAACATGCATAATAACTCAAATAATATACATAGTAATTCAACTAAATGTGCATAATAACATCGATATCGATAATCGATATCAATATTGATATCTACGAAACATTTTCCTTCAATTTAACTATTAAATAATCACGTCATTACTTGTAACAATTGATATTTATAAATTGCTAAATACTTAGCGCTGACTCATTTCACCAACCTATCTCCGACCATGTGTCTCTCTCCATTCATTTCTGAGGTTCCGTCGTTCCTTTCACAAGAGAAAAAAACAAAATGACTTTTTAGTTTGCACAGGAAGAGAGAAGTGGGGGAGGGGGTTTTCCAAAAGGATAATGTTCTCTAGATATCACATTTGATACCAACTATCAATATCGATTTTATTATACACCTTTAGTTGAGTTATCGTGTACTTTATTTGAGTTATAATGCATGTTATATCATAATTATTTCAATACAAAAAATAACATGTATAACTATTTCATTACAAAAAATAACATGAATAATAACTCAAATAATGTGCATGATAACTCAACTAAAGGTGCATAATAAAATCGATAACATGTATAACTATTACAAAAAATAACATGCATAATAACTCAAATAATGTACACGATAACTCAACTAAAGATGCATAATAAAATCGGTATCAATAGTTGTTATCAAATATGGTATCTACGTATCAGCTCCTTTCCAAAAAACAAAATGATTTTTCACTTTGCAGAGGAAGAGAGAAAAATTCGGAGGGGTTTAGTTTTTTAGGAAAGAGCGAGTTACGAAGACGAAATAATTTTGGCAGCGTGTCAATTAACGAACAATTTTGTAACTAAATTTATTTATTAGCGATTTATATACAATCAAACAATAAAATAACATCAGTTACGTCAGAATAAATAATTATAAAATAATTTCTATTGAAGATGCTCTTAAATTATTATAAAAATTTAACGAACTATTGGAAATCAAAATGATGAAGGAGAACATGAGTGGAGTACTTCTTGTAGCAAAATTGTGTTATTTCGTTATTCAGATCTAAATTCTAATTTACAATTCAAATTCTTGTTGGTAATTCACGTGCTTAACATGGTGTTCAAATAGATACTACATGAACTTTTGTTAGAATTTTGAATGATAAAGACTAAGGAGTGACTCAATCTCACTCTCAAATTTAAACTTCGCTAGTGACGGGCTAGGATAAATGATTTAGTGGAATAAAAACAAAAAAAACGAAGTCGGAAAAGAGAAGAGGTAAACTTTTGAAAAAACAAGTTTTATAATTGATCAAAGTTGCCAATTACAAAAATCCTCCTTTTAAATGATACAAGCTCATTTGGTATTCTAAACAGAATTAAAACTAAGACTCTAGACTTTTCATCATTAAATCTAATATTAAACAAAAGACTCTAGAAATTCAAAACTTACAACCTAACATTTACATTTACTCTATTTATTGTAATTATGGCTTGGAAAGTGAAAATGCAGAAAGCGAAGAGTCTTTTTTGGAAAACAATTCAGGCAGGGTCCATCTCACAATCAGTCCGGTTCAGATTCAGAATCTGATTTGGTTTGGTTTACTAGCTGGTTTTCGTCATGCTCTCCGGGTTGATGAAAGCTTGACCTCAAGCTTGTATTCTCGCCATAGTACTTGTGAAGATGTCGAACATTGAATACATTCGAGATGTGCATTTCTTCGGGAAGCTTAACTCAAAAAGCATTCTCGCTAAATTTCTCCAGAATTGGATAAGGTCCAAACTTTCAGCGAGTAAGCTTGTTGTAGTCTCCTTTTGGGTAGCGTTCTTTACTCAGATAGACCCACACGAGTTCTCCCACCTTGAAATCAGTATGGTGTCGCTTCTTATCCGTGTATGTCTTGTACTTCTCGTATGATGCCTTCATGTTTTGGTGCACATGCTCATGAATTTCCTGTAAATTATGCACATGTGTCCTAGCATCTTCGGGCCTTTGTTTGGGCATTCTATTGGTAGCAAGTCGAGAGGGCCTCGAGGAATGTATCCATGTATCACAAAGAAAGGCGCAAATTGAGAGGAGCGATTTACCAAGCAGTTGTATTCGAACTCAATCTTTGGCAAAGTGTATCCCATTTCAAGAATGATGTCACTTGTGCTCGCAACATATTTACAAGGCTTCGATTTACAATTTTGGTTTGGCCATCTGTCTGTGGGTGACATGTGGTGCTAAACTTTAGTTTCGTTCCAAGTTGGGACCATACTTCCTTCTAGAATGTACTAATAAACTTCACATCTCGATCAGAAACAATGGAACTCAGTAACCCATGACACCGAACAACTTCGACAAAGAAACGTTCAGCAAATTTGCAATCGTCGATGGTTGTTTTGCATGCTACAAAGATATCCATCTTGCTGAATCGGTCTACTACCACAAAAATACTGTCAGTTTTCTTTGGGTTGTTGGTAAACCCATATCGAAGTCCATCGAAATGTCACGCCAAGGTGTTGCGACAAATTTGACAACGCTTTACGAACATCTTGATGTCTTTTGACATACTTGGCCAATAGAATCGTTCTCGAATCAACTGTAATTTCTTCTCGGCATCGAAATGCCCTTGTTTGTGTATTTCTTGCACAATCAAGAACCTAAGTGAAGTATTCGGGATGCAGAGTAACTTCTCGAAGAAAAGCTATATGTCTTGAATGATATAGTCATGTCAGGTTTTTGACTCAACTCCTTCAATTATCGATCCAAATTCAACATGTTCTAGTAGCTCTCGGGGAAGTTCTTCGAACTCGAGAACCACACTCTTCATTGCCGAGATCAAATTGAACCAGCGTCTTAAGCCATCTGTTGCCTTGTTACTTGCTCCAGACTTATGCACAATGGTAAAAGTGCACTCTTGTAGCATTATAAACCATTTTGCATGTCAGGTGTTCAACTTGTTTTGATTTTGCAAAAACTTCAAGGCTTGCCTAAGTCCTGGCTGAGTCTGCATCAGTTTGGCATAGCGTTATAATGCTAGACAAAAAGTTCTAGCGATAAAATTCTTTGTCCTGACATGTCATAGCATTATAACAGTATTTTTAATGCATAATCTAGCGTTATAATGCTATATAAAAGTTGTACGATTAAAACTCAATTGTCAAATTATTTGTCCTCATCCTAGATAGCGTTATAACGTTATGATTTGTACATGAAAAAGCATTATAATGCTAGACCTCGCAGAAATACTTTTTGGCCAGATTTGTACCCTATTTAAAGCTTTCTTCTCCAATAATTGCATTAGCTGTTCTTTTAACTCAATACCATTACCATCAACCTTGTTGTGCTTTTTGAGCTAGTTCTAATAGCCAAATCCTTGCTCTATTACCAAGTTTAATTCGCTAAATCTAATCTAGGAATTATAGAGAGTTTGTTTGTTTGAGTGGTTATCTTTGCGTGTAATCCAATTATCCATTGTCAATTGTGAGTGTGTGTGTTGACTTGAGCTCCACCGATGTGTGTAAGTGAGCTCAAGAAAGTAGGCTCGATTCTCTGCCGGAGTATGTAAGTGAGATAGAGTTCGGCGTCGTGTTAGGATCGGTGTGCTCCACTAGTGTGTGTAAGAGAGCCATCGATTCTGAAGTTGTACATTAAACAAACGTCTTTGTTTAGTGGAGCAGATCGAGCTTGTTATCGTAAGAAGCAGGGGCGTCGGGGACCCGGAGATGTAGGCGCGCGTGTCGTAGTGCAAGACGAACTCCGTCAACACTTGATTGAGTCATCTCTCTTTCCCTATCTCTATTTACATTTACTCAATTCATTTAGATTAATTCCTTGATTTGTTGATTGTGAATTGAGTTGTAGTAATTGAATTGCTAAAAATTGATAGGATGAATTGAATTGCTTGAATTGTGTGTTTGCGCAATAATATTGAAATTGCAATTAGGTCCCTATTTGGTTGAACCGAGCAAAATTAGTTAATTATCTAGGCGTCTAGGTTCTACAAAATATTCTTCTACTATTCAAATCTTCAAATCTCCACTAATATTAGAAGCATTTTTTCAAGTAATGTTTTGATTATTGAGAGATAGAGAGAAATGAGAGATGAAATGGAAATTAAAGAGATTATAAAGAGATGGAAGAGGCAAAAGAAGGGAGCAATCCGTGGGTATTATCTTAGTGGTTAATGAGCACTGGATTGATTTCAAATGGACGATACAGATTAAAGAATCACATGTCAATCCGTGGGTTTTTGTTAAAAAGCTTTTAAAACCGGGTCCTGCAAGAATTTTGTTGTTAAACACATTTTTAAAACCGGCCCAAACCCTTTAAAATCGGACTGCTTGAGGGTACCGATTTTAAAGGTGAACCTTTTAAATCGGACTCAGGAAACCATTCGGTTTAAAAGGGTATTACACCGGCCCCTTCAAGCCATTCGATTTTAAATATACTCTTTAAAAGCGGTCTCTCTGGGACAGTCCGCTTTTAAAGGTCTCATTCTGAAATTTTGGAACATTTTAAATCGAAGTTCAGTTAAAGTTCGATTTTAAATATGAATCTGATTTAAAATGATCGATTTTAAAGGTCTTTTTTGTAGTAGTGAGAATTCGAGTCTGTGGCCTTAGTTCAAGCAACAATCTCTCCATGTATATGTACTACGAAGAAAAAGAAAGAGAAAAAGTAAGGGATAAAGGATAAACAAAAATACCAAGGAGCTTGGAACAAAGATCCTTTATGTATCCCCCCTAAAAAAAATCTGAAGAGAAATTGACACATAGCTTCCCTTGAAGAATTTGATATAAGAAAGCAAATCGTTGCTAATTTAAAAGTGCCACCGTATATGAACAGTGTGTAAACCTGATTATAGAAGGGATTAGGCACAAAATCTTATCTGAAATCCAAAGATGCCAAGTGGCGTCGAACGGTGCATCTTTGTTTTGGCTGGTACTACATGACCGTGACTCAGAACTCAATAACTATTTTTACTTAAAATAAGGGTGATGCTAACACCCCTAACCGCCCCGCTCTCGCGCATCTCATTAAAAAATAATAATTAATGCTATGTTCTGTCCGCTCTATTCGTTCTGTCTGTTTTTTTGTATGTTCTTAAATTTAGAGGGTTGTTCAATTTTAGAGGGTTGTTCTTTCACAAAACCAAGACCGGTCTTATCATGTGGATCTTAACCAACATATATTTTATCATATTTAATTTTGGTGTTATTGTTTAAAGACTTAACAAACTTAACAAATTTAGAAGCCCAAGGGTGTGCTTCCTTCGAATCCTTTTCTTTTTCAAAATTGACTTTGGTCTCAATGTCATTAACCCTATTTTGTAGCAATTCAAGTTTTGATTTTAGATCATTGATTATAGCATTCTTAATTTTTAAAGACTTTTTGGACTCAACATGCAATTCCTTAAGTTTGGTCACATTGAAAGATTCTTGTCTTTCATCCAAGTCACAAGCCTCATTATCCGCTTTAGCTATCCAAGTCACTTTGTAGTCTTGCCCTTTGGTTGAGTTGTTGTCTTTTGCGCTTGATCATCCGCTTTAGCAAGGCTCAAAGGTTTCTCAATTTACTTATCACCATCATTCTTTGCAAGTGATGGAGGTTGCTCTATCTTTTTGTTGATGACCACTCTTGAGAATTCACCTCTCATTAGAGCTTCTTCTTGTTCTTTTGCATAATCGTCCATAGCGAGAGCCATTTTCTTCAATATACGAATCTTCTCCGGATCCGTTATACCTTGTTCCTTTATAATATCAAGCACGATCTCCAAGCATGTCCTTGGTTTCTTCCCGATGAGAGCTAACTTGTTATCTACATCTCCTCCTCTGAGATTAACTTCTTCTTCCTCATCTTCACTTTCTTCCGATTCGCTTATCCAAGTTGCTTGCATAGTTTTCTTGTTAGTTTTCCTAATTGCCCTTCTTGTGGTCTTCTTCTTTGAGGAAAGATCACGTAGCACTTTTGAAGGCTATGACCTTCATTGTTGTAAGATAGGCATACAACCTTTTTGCTTTGAGTTAGTCTCTCTTCATTCGCCTTTCTTTCGAATTCTATTCCTCCTTTCACTAGCTTGGTAATGAGGTCCTTATCTTTTGAGAGAACTTGGTGAAGATTTTGGTATATGACTTCGCTTGACTCGAACTTATAAGGTGGATTAAACGAAGATTGAGCCGCTAATACCAATGTCTTAGTTGAGATTGTACACCTCTTCGGGTTAATAGGTATGTTGAATTAAACTCTCTTATTTGACAATTTACAAAACACATAAAGTACTAACCTTGCATATTAAGTTTTGGTGAAGATGTAGGTTAAAATAGGTACAAACTAATGTCAAACATGTCCTGGACAAGTCAAGACACCTTATAAGTTTGAGTCAAGCGAAGTCATATAAGTTCGAGTCAAGCGAGAAGAATCACAAAGACAAGGACCTTCTTAATCTTCATTTAATCCAAACACATGCTCAAACAATTGCTCACACGAGGAGAATCACAAAGAAGTCAAGAGCACAACCTCAACTAAAACCTTGGCACTACCGGCTCATTCTTCATTTAATCTACCTTATAAGTTCGAGTCAAGCGAAGTCATATATCAAAACCTTCACCAAGTTCTCTCTAAAGACAAGGACCTTCTTACCATGCTAGTGAAAGAAGGAATAAAATTAGAAAGAAATGTGAATGAAGAGAGACTAACTCAGGACAAAAAGGTTATATGCCTATCTTGTAACAAGGAATGTCATAACATTCAAAATTGCTATGTGATATTTCCTCAAAGAAGACGACCACAAGAAGGGTGATTTAGGAAGACTAACAAGAAAGCTATGCAAGCAACTTGGATAAGCGAATCTAAAGAAAGTGAAGATGAAGAAGAAGTAAATCTCGGAGGAGGAGATGTGGACAACAAGTTAGCTCTCATCGAGAAGAAACCAAGGACATGCTTGGAGATTGTGTTTCAAATCATAAAGGAACAAGAGATAACTGATCCGGAGAAGATTTGCATCTTGAATAAAATGGTTCAAGCTAAGAACGATTATACAAAAGAACAAGAAGAAGCTCTAATGAGAGGTGAATTCCCAAGAGTGGTTCTCAACAACAAGATAGAGCAACCTTCATCACTTGCAAAGAAGGATGGTGATAAGCAAACCGAGAAATCTTTGAGCTTGCTAAAGTGGATGATCAAGCGCAAAATACAACAACTCAACCAAAGGGAAAGACTACAAATACTCAAGTTATGGAGGTCTCTAGCCGTGCCAATACGGTAACTTTAAATGAGAGCTCTAAAGAGCAAGTAATTGTTGAGAATGTTTGTGAAGAGTCGAATTTCTTTTTGGATAAATATCAAGAGTCTTTTATTATGACTAAGCTTAAGAAGTTGTTTGATGAGTCCAAAAAGTCTTTAGAGGTTAAGGATGCTATGATCTATGATCTTAAATAAAAATTGAATTGCTACAAAATAAGGTTAATGACATTGAGACCAAAGCCAATTTTGAAAAAAAAGAATTAAAAGAAACACGTCTTTGGACTTCTAAATTTTGTTAAGTTTGTTAAATCCTCAAACAATGAAACCAAAATTGACTATGATACAAGGTTTAAAATAGCGGTTCGCGCGGTTTAGCGGTGGAGGAGTGATTTAGCGTTTAGCGTTTTATCGGTGATAAAACGGTCGATAAACTACCATATCGATATTTATATCATATTATTTTATTTCAAATGATATTAAGTATAAATTATAATTAATATAATTTGTATGCTTAATTATAGCATATAATAGTAATTTGTTCACAAAATATATTTTCAAAGAATAATATATTGAATGAGCATGGCTAAAATAATATGCATAGTACACCCCATTTCGTACTATGCGTATATATATATATATATATATATATATATATGTCAATAAATTGAGATTTAAGTTGCTCAATAAATTCTTCATATGAAAATATTGTAGGAAATCAAATTTCATGATTTTTAGAGCTTTCTTGCTATTTTTTTAAATATTTTTTAAAAACAGTCCAGATTTAATACTACAAAAGTGTAATTTCTGGGTTATTTTTAAAAAATATTTAAAAAATAACAAGCAAGCTCTAAAAATTACAAAATTTTATTTTCTACAAGATTTTGATATGAAGAATTTATTGAGCAACTTAAATATCAATTTAATGACCAAATTAAATATAAATGACCGCACAGTACGAAATGGGGTGTACTATGCATATTATTTTATCCATGCTCTATATTGAATAATTCATAAGCAAGTATATTAGTAGTTTAGAAGCATAAAGAAAAAAAAATGAAAAAGTCACCTAAAGCTTGATCTGCTAAAAAAATAACAATTAAACAACAAAAACAACTATATCACCACTAAAACTGCTATATCGCCGCTAAAACGCTAAATCGTGTCCGTTTTATCGGCCGCTAAAACCGCTATATCGCCAAAAACCGCTAAAACCACATTTTTCAATATATCTCGCGTTATAGCTCCAAAAACCGCTAAAACCGCTAAATCGCCGTTTTATCGCCGCTATTTAAAAGCTTGCTATGATAAATATTTATTGGTCAAGGTCCACACGATAAGATCGGTCTTGGATTTGTAAAAGAGCAATCCCCTAAAAATTGAAAAGCAAACTAAGTTGAAAGACAAACCTATACAAGCTAGGAACCATGCCTACAAGTATGACAAGAGATACAACAAAAAGACCAAGTTCACCAAACCTAATTTTAGAATGGTGATACACAAACCTAGAGTTAGAAATGATTATAGGACTACCAATCAACATAGAGCTCAACAATCAAAACTCTATGTTAAGGACAAGTATGGTAAATTTAATGAGTTACACAAGGATAAAAGACTTGGAAATAATTTTAAAAGAAAAATGTTTGTACATGCTTTTCAACCAAGACCTAATTCTAGAAATGCTATAAACAATCACAATAATTTTAGTAGCAATTTTCAAAAAGAGAAAATTCTATGTGAATAGTCAATCAATATATCATCCAAAGAACATAAGAAACTTTCATGACAAATATTGATTAGTGATGAGTTATTGGAAACCAATTAACAACAACAACCATGATCATAGCAACCTCAATTCTAAAGCAATATTTTGCTCATTTTGTTTGAGATTTGAACATCATGAACGTTTTTGTCATTTTAAGAAAGGTAAATTTGTGGAACCACATGTTTGGATTACTTGAAATACATGCTTGATAATGATCAACTTGATACACTTGATTACTCTTTGAATTGATTACTTTACATGCACCAAATAAGGGGGAGCTTGAGCTAATTTATGTTTAAAGCTAAAGATTGTTCTATGCTCTAATTAAGGGGGATAAATATGATTAAAAGTTTCATGTTATTATTTTGCTTGTTTTGCAAAAAAATGGGAGAAGTATTAGAGTGATTGAGTGCATATGTCTATATGCATGCACTCATCTTTTGCAAATCAACAAAAGGGAGAGATTATTGACTTCAACATTTCCTTTGGTTTGTTGATTTGCAAAAAACTTGCATTTAACTATTTCTCTATTAAGAATTTGCATGATACGATTTGAGAATAAATATAGAGCTTGCCAAGATCTTTCCAACGCTTCAAAAAACACTGCAATCAGAGTTACGAGTCAAGAGTTATAGTCTTTTCAAGAAAGATATTTACCCTGAAAAATTCCAAGTGTTACCAACTCGTTATAACGGGTTGGAACCCATTATAATGGGTCCGAACACGTCATAATGGGTTACATAAGGTGCTGTAATGCTAGATCCATTTTTGGAGCAAAACAGAGCCTCGCAGAGACATGCGTTACTATAACGCTTGGCCAACCCATCCCAACGGGTCCCAGACCCGTTATAACTAGTTCCAACCGGCCGTTATAACGGGTTTCTAAAGGAGAAGGGCCCAAAAACAGCCAGAGAAGCATACAAGGGCATTTCTGAAAAGCTAACAAGGCGTATAACGAGTTGGGCAACGCGTCATGGAGTTTCTATAACGCTCCAGCACAAATCCAAGGTTTCAAGACTCCAAGAAGTACCCATCATATATATATGATGTAGAGACGAACTAGCAAGGTGCTGAAACACTCCCACAAGCTTCCAATCATCAAATTGAGCACCAGAAAAAGCCAAAGAGCATTCTCCTCCAGCTACCTAACCTAGAGAGCATTATGATAGATACTATTCTCTTATTATCTATTCGAGAACAAACACTTTGCTAGTTTTAGTCTTTGGTGCATCACATTTGTATTGTCAAGTGGTCTATCTCTGTCCTTGATTGTGTAGTCAATCAGACATTTTTACCGTGTATTGTGGTGTTGTCTCGTGCATTGGTCTAGGAGAAAAAGATTGACTTGCTTGTGTAGAATAAGTCAAAGATCCGCTTCACACTTTATAAAAGAACACTCGTTTGTAGTGAAATCGGTCCGGAAAGAAGATTTTATTTCGAGAGATCCGTGGATGTAGGCCTAAGTTGATTTGATAGGTCGAACCACGTTACATAGCGTGTTCTCTTGTTCTCGATTGCTCTCTCTTTAATCTCTGTCTTTTTAGTACTTTGCTCTTAATTTTGTGATTTGCTCAATTACTTGGCTAGGTGATTAAGGTCTAAAAGATTTAACTTGAATTGGAATCGCTTTCGTCTATTGAATTGACTTTAGTCTTGTGCATTAAATCACAACCCCTAATTTTCTAACAGTATCATTAATTGGGTACGATCCTCATCTGAGTCATCATCAGATGCAAACCCCAGACAAAATTTGACCTCAATTGGTTGTGAGTCTAGATATACATTTGCCTCCTCTTGGAAAGTTTGAGAGCTAACCACATCATCTTCATTATTTGAGGAGGATGAAGTGGCTTCCTCCTTCTTCATTGTCATATCTTGTACACATTTTTCCTCTTTCTTTGAGGACTCATCTTTCTTGCAATCTCCCAAGCCAAATTTATGGAGTAGTTCAATGACCGTCGGATCGGTCACTTTGTTCTTGGAGATGATTGAGTCCAAGACGGCATGTGCCTTAGACTCTCCACTCCTCACCTCTTTGTCTTCTTCATCCGCTATTGCCATGAGAGCAAATAAACTTTGAGGTTCATTGTTACCCTTCATCACACACTCATCTCCTTCTCCATCACCCTCTTCCCAAGCGTCGGCTTGCATGGCTTTGGGGTTTCTTTTATTGGCCTTTATTTCTTCTTGGATTTTCCTGTTGTCTTGTCTATTACCCCCATCTTGACTTCTTAATTGAGGGTAAATCTTGTAACAAGAGTGGATGAAGTGTCTTTCCCTTTCACACATGAGACACACGACATTTCCTTCTTCCTCCCGCTTTGTGTTAAGTCTCTTTTCATAGGAAAAAAGGCCTTGGAGCATTTTAGTGAGGATGGGATAGTCTTTATTTTGGTTCGTTCCAAAGTTTTGGAAAGGGGTGTCATTTGAGGTACAATAGTTAGAGGAGGAGATATTGTTGTAAGGTTTGGGACTTGGAGCTACAAATGCTACGGTTTTGTGCCTTTTCTCTTCTCCAAGTTGTCGGAGGGTTTCCTCAAAGGTTTTAAGAAAAGCATAGACCTCCTTCGGTATGTATGGCACTTCACTTGCATGATGCAAGGCTTGGAGTGAGCTAGCATAGGCCTTACATCTAGGTCTTCTCATCATGACGTTGATGAGCTTGTTAGTAACCTAGTCGGAGTCCAACGAATTACCTACGTCAATAAAATTGTTAGTTAAAAAAGTCATACGAGTGAACATATCCTCAATGGACTCTCTATCCTCTATTTTGAAATTTTCAAACATAGTGGTTAATCCGGCTCCTCTAGACCTTTTGAGCAAAGCATTGCCCTCGTACTTACGAAGCAATTCTTGCCACATATCGTGCGCATTTGTGGCTTCACCAAATATTGGAGCAATTGATTCATGCACATGTGCAAGAATGGCATTCACGGCTAGGTCATTATCTCTTTTCTTGAGTTTTGATTCAATTGACAATTCATTGGTTGCTTCATCAATTGTTGATATAAACCTAATGTTGATGGCATCCAAAAGTTCACCAACACTCAAGTAGATGGTCATAAATATTTTCTAATAGGCAAAATTTTATAATTGTGTCCTAAGATGGAAGGTTGGGTAGCTTGCAATTTGGTTGCCATTTGGGTTGATCTTTACTTGAGATTAAGTGAGCCTTAATTTTCAAGTTCAACACTACTCTGATACAACTTTGTAAACCGTAATTAGCCTTAAGATAGACTAATCCAAACAATTAAATACAATCATAGGGATTAATTTGTAATTTTAACAATTTTAGCACAAATCAAGCAAGAGCAATTTATAAACTAATATAATAAGCTTAAGTAAAGAGAGAGAGTTTAGAAATTACAAACAAAGCTATGGCTCAAGTGACATTGAAATTTTAACGGAGTTCGAATATTTATGATCCTACTCTTCGAGATTTTCAATCCCCCAACTTGGTAATAGGATTGAGTCCATTCACTAACACACACAAGTCTTACACAAAGATTGAGAGACAAGGCCAAATAATATGAAATCGAAATAGATGATTGAATGATAGAATAAAACTCTCAAATCTCACAAGTTTAGAATAAGTTTAGATCGAGAGATTGAGTCTAATAAATGATTTTGCAAGGAGTGGGTAAAGCTCTTTAATGGAGGCTCAAAGTTGGATTTTAATTGAATATGTTGGAATAGATGATATAGAAATGGAAGGGACCCCTGTTTATATCATCCCTCAAAGTTGTATTCAGATTTCTGAGTTAAAATGTTACATAACGTTTTACAATGTTATACAACGTTTTAACCAAAATATCTAAATACAACTGACATAAATATGACCGTTTTTTTGCAGAGAAGTTGTACAACAATTTATAACATTTGGAAACGTTATATAACTGTTGGTAACGTTATATAATGTTCCGCATTGTTATATAACGTTCTGATCATTTTTCAAAATTTCAAACGATTTTCCAAACGTTATATAACTCTTCATAACATTATATAATGTTTTACAACTTTTTCATTATTTTTGCTTGTTTTTGACTCAATCTCATTGACATAAAATTATTATAAACTCAAAGACAATACTCTAATATATGCATGATCTTGATATCTTGTTTCTTGATATCGTCTTGAGATTTCTTTGTTTCTTATAATTTCCTTTGCTTGAATTTGAAAACCTAAACAAAACATCTCACAAGACATTTGTCAAATTTAAGTTTAGTTTTGCAAATCGACAAATACGAGACATTGCTTAGTACAATATAATGTACAAGCAAAAAATCCCCCGCAATTTAGCAATCGTTGATATTATATGCACATATAAAAAAAAATATAGCAAAAAATATGTGCAATGAAGAGAGAAAGAAAAACAACAAGTAGGCTCAATCTAAGACACGCAAGTAGTATCTAAATAATAGAGTGAACATGCCAATTCTTAAACAAAATATCAAGCCTTAATTAACATTGTTTTTAGATCCTAGATAATATAACATAATAGTTATAGCACAATAACATAGCAACCAAAATAAAAATAGAGATAACAAGTAGTAAAATCTAGGTCTCCATGTCGTCATTGTCATTGTTGCTCCTTTCATTACTACCCTCGTTGCTGCCATCATCATCGTCATCATCACGGATATCACTAGCCTCAGAGCTACTCAAGCATCGCTCTTCACTACTTTAGTCACTGTTTACTATCTCCTACTGTAGCAGCTCCTTGTGAGCCGCTGCGGGTGGTGCATCTTCTGGGCCAAATCGTGCAATGAAGCATGCCTTAAGCACAAGATGATCCTCATATAAAAAATCATACTTGGTCTTTGCCCAATCATTAGAATATATTTTGACTCACCTCAATGTTATCACACTTAGTATTGAGGTTTCGTAAATCGGTGAGAACAACTTGTTGGAAATCACCAGAAAGGTGAGATTGAGGTTGAGAGGAGGATGCACCTTGAGTGTACTTGGATGGCGGTTGATCGTGGGCTTTGGTTGTATCATGAGGATCAAAGTATTTATGAGGCAATGCACCAGGTAGTTTGATCCAATAATCCATCGGATTACCTTTTGTTGTATAAATTCGCTCACGGGTTCCGAATACTTGCCCTCTAATGACCCAACTAATCGTGTCCAAGTGGTCCCACATGTTAATAAGTTGGATGATTGACATATTGGAACGGAAGACTACATCATTGGTAATAAGCATTTTGTGGATTAGGTTACCAAATGGTAGAATTCATTGGCTATCGTTCCACGAGGCCATCATGTGGGATATAATAACGAACAAAATATTGAAAATTCTAGTATTACCCTCAATAAGATTCCAAAGAAAGAAAATCCCATTAAACTAGACACTTATTATGAGAGTAGTCTTGGATGGAGAATGTTATTTATGAAAAAGAAGGCTATTCGATGAACGAAGGGAAGTTTGGTGGATTGAAATATTCTACCACGTGTGGCACGAAACCAAGACATGTATAGGGTATGAGTTTCTTCAGTTTCCTTTGGCCATTTCTGGTTCAAGTAATTCTCTTCACCCTCATTCACAAGATTTAAGCATTGGGCAACATTTGGTAAGGTGATCAATATTTTTCTTCCCACATACATAAGTAGTGAGACCCTAATGATTAGTAGTCTTTTTGAGATTTGCATAAAAAGTTCGAACACTAATCTCATTGTAAGATTCATGGCATTCAATGAGTGGTCTCATACCCCAACTATTTATGTATTTCACAATTTTATCATCTTCCCAACTCTGAACAATTTCCCCTTTTTTGATGTAGTAATAACAGTTGGCTTGTGGTCGAGCCATTAAAGCACTGTACATCACGAAAGTATCATCATTTCTAAACAAGTACAAATTTTCCCTTACCTCGTTAAAGTTGTGCTTGATTTGCATAAATTCTGAGGTTTGACCGAGCGTGCCCTTCCCAGTCATCCTTGCCCTCTTGGAAGCAAGAATCTTGCCACCAGTGCTTTCCTTGTTCATTGTCCCACGCGAAGCCATAGTTTGAGAAGTGAGCTTGAGTTAAAACCCTAGGTATTGAATGAGAGAGGAATGTAAGAGGATAAGAGGTTTTGGAGAGAATAAAGTGGAGAATCGGATGAGAAAGGAGGAGGAGAGGTGAGATCTAAGAGGCTTTGAAGGTTTATGGAGAGAGTGAGGAGGCAAGAGATTTTGATAGAGAAAGGAAAGGGGAAAGAAAGAATCAAATAAGAGAGAATGAAGAAAAGAGACATGTGAAAAATCACGTCTGTGAAGGGAAAGCTACGCGCAAAATTTTCGAACCATCATGACGGTTTATAAAGCGTCATGTGACGGTTTGATCTGGAACTTTGGGTGAAAAGATCGATTTCAGCAATAAAATTTATGTTGGAAATCGTCATAACGATTCAGGAACCATCATGTGACGGTTTGGTCTGAAATTTCATTTGAAAGATGAATATTTTGACAAAATTTTGGGCGTTGGAAATCATCATTATGGTTCCTAACCGTTGCGCAACGGTTTGGCCATTTCAGAGCTCGTTTTCAAAAGAGGAAGGTTATTATAATGAAGGTAACATTGATCGCTTTGCCTTAAGACCATGTTTTCATCCATGTTTGGGGGCTTACTCTAGCGATTTAGTTCTAACATGTCAAATTTAAAACGTAGTTCACAATATTGTTGCGTGTTTAAGGGTTTTGTGAATATATCTGCAATTTGATTCTTGGTATCAATGTACTCTAGTTCAATGTCGTCTTTTTCTATATGGTCACGAATGGAATGGTGTCGTACCTCGATGTGCTTGGTACGTGAATGGAATACCGGGTTCTTGAAAATCGATCAAATATAAGATTGACATTTTTCATTAACAACCTATATTTTTAATGCTATTAATGAAGGATAAAATGGATATTTGACACGTTTAAAATGAGTTTTAATATAAAAATATAAATGGATAAAGTTGTGAATTTTTAAAATTTCGAACGAAAATAAATAATATTTAAATTTAGACACAAAATATGTAATTTTAAATTTTTTGAAGGGTATATATGAAATTTCCCCTTTATAAATGTGCCACTAATTTCATGATCCTACACTGAAATTACTGAAATGAAATCTTGATCCCTATTCCTTGATCTGTATGAAATCGAATGTGCTGACGCGCAATATGCCATATGCGTATATCGCGGAGTTTTGAGCTGTTGGATTCGTTTTCGTAGATTCATGCCACAAAATCTCAATATCGTAACCGATGGATTCGTGTGTCACGGCGAATCCGGACCGTCGGATTGAGGCTGCGCTACAGCGGACGCTGGTCCGATCTGGATCAGTGCCAAAGCACTCGGCCTCCATTTTACCATTTCCATTTTTGGGATGGAAAAAGATTGGTCGACGCACCACAGCGAAGAATCAGAGGCGAGATAGAGGTGTACACACGCGCGCTTGCCACTAGTTGCGGCTCTATGTTTGCCAAGATTTTTCGTGCTTGCAAGGGGGATTCGATCTCGTCCTCTGATCAACTTAAGCAGGTTTGGTTGTTTGCATTGCTAATATCTACTGTTAACTTCGATTTCTTTTCACTTCCCTAGTTATCTTTGCAAATAATTTGGTTGAATATGTTGTTAAAGTAGGGTTGAGGGCCTAAATAGATAGTGTTACTGGGTTGCAACAATTGAAGAAACTTTTGGATCTAATGCGTGTTTAATTTGTGTAATTAGCATTCAAAGTCTTGAACTGATTTTAATATTTGATTGATATGCTTTTTTTGTCAATGTTTTTAGATGAGCGTTCTGTCGCATAATTAAAAGAAAGAAAGAAAGAAAGAGAGATTGTTGATAGTCCCTTTTTTTGTTTGAAGCAAATAAATTAGATAGTTTTTGGAAAATTGCTTATAGGTCTACCTAATATAAATGAGAAAAATACTTCTAAGCTCTTGATAATATGGAAATTAATAGAAGGTTTTATAGTACACACTTTTGATTCAGTCTTTAAAATGTAGGCTCTAGAGACACTTGATAAAAAGGAGATGGTGTTGCAAAAGAAGATTTCTACTGAGGACGAGAGAGCAAAAGAATTGAACAAAGCAAAGAATAAAGAAGGTGAGAGAGCGTCTTTGGATTTATAGAAATAGCTTGCTCATACCTGGCATAATTGTTCCAGGTCTAATTAGTGAGAGTCTGTTTTTCCAATTAAGTGAAGGATTGTGTGTCGAATTGGTGAAATTATCTTGCTCATACCTGGCATTGCAATAAGTAATTTAGTATTATAATCGCCATGCTCTTACAGACAAAAAAGGATGTTTGATACTAGCAACTTAGCTTACTGCTGTCTGTAGAAGTATGGATTAATCGAAGTAACTGAGTAGATAGAAAGGGATGTGTTGGGATATGAACTCAAGACTAATGCTCTAATTTATAAATTACTTTGAATTGCCTCTTGCATCATGATTCATGAATTACTTTCTTTCAGCCCTCGAAGTACTTTTATTTACAACTATCTACTCTATGACAGCACTAATGCAATGCCTAAAGAGAAAAAAGTATTATGAAGGTCAAATGGAGCAACTTGGCATTTTTCAAATGCGAATCCATGATCAGGTAATCTGTCAGATCTTTTAGTTTCTTTTTTGAGGATTAGATTCCTTTTCAAATGTGAATCCATGATCAGGTAAATCTGTGAGATCTTTTAGTTTCTTTTTTGAGGATTAGATTCCTAATACTAATAGTATATTTAATTGATGTTTTTTTATCATGGCAGGAGAAAAAACAATCATTGGTGAAGATGGCTAGTTCAAAAACAGTTTAAAGAAATGTAAGATATACTTTTTTGCCTTTCTTTGCTGCATATTTGTCTCTCCATCTTTTCTACAGTTGAAACAGTTGGTATTCCTTTGTTGTATTCGTATGTGCTTGAAAATTAGCAAATTACCTGAGAACTTAACACTTGCATGAGGGTGCTAGGGTGAGCTTATGTTTATCTAGGATTTTTGCGAGCTTTACCTTGAGAACCGTCAGATGAGCTTCAAACAACTAATTGTCATTATTAATCTTGATCTACTTCATAAACCATTGGTTTTGTTTTTGCATGTTCAAGATGTCAAATTGTTTGAGAAGTGCGCATACCAAAATAACTTTAACCTATTGATAATGCTACATATACTAATCTAACTTAGAAGATTACAAATCTGACAATTTAAGGTTAAGCTCATGAACCCACTTCGTAAGCTTGAGGACATCACCGACTCACCGTTTATTCAAAATGAATTGCACATCTCTTTTGTTTATTACTATGATAGTGAAAAAGCTTATCATTCTTTCCTGAATCTCCATTTAAGATAGACTTTAAGCTAGCTGTTGAATGATAACTATATGATCTTTACAGCTTTTACTACAACAAAAGATGCTAGTGAATTTTCCTATCAACTATTTATTTTATGTTTTCTTCAGAAATTAGTTGCTTTATGTATACAAGTGACTAAGCAGTTATTTTCTTAGTAGGATGCTATTTTAGAGGGAAGCTGTTGACTTTCGAAGAGGCGAACTAATATAGCAGAGAAAATACTGCAGAAATGTAGTTTTTGACAAACTGGAGAACTGTTATCTTATTCACTTGTTGTTGTTGGACTAGCAGGTGCTGGAATCCTCTTGTACATAGTTTCTGTGTGCCAGATCTCTTTGAAATTTGTCTGAACTAATTTATTAAATGTTTTATCTTGTAAGAATACTTCATAATGCTGATTTTGAAGATATCTTCCATGCCATATTGTTGTGTTTTGTCAGTCTATTTTAGGTTTGGAAGGGACATTTTCTTTTTTGTCATTTGGATAGTTTTCAAATTTGTGCAATTTGAGAAAATTTTCACTATAAATTACTATTTGTGTAAATTGCTCGAGGGATAAACCATTGGTTTTGAAAATTTGAATCAGATCTAATACTATTTGTATAGCATACTTATATAGAAAGGAATTGGTTTTGAAATTTCCTTTTTTTTCTTGATAAATTTGTTAATATAACATATTATTCATTTAATTTCCATAATGTTTATTTTTTTCTTATTGAGGAAGTCTATTGGATTCTCTTTTTTCTGGCCCTCACAAAAAATAAAAATTAGACCGTGTAATCTCACTTGTTTTACGTTGTTTTGTCGGGTCCATTTTTTATGAATTAGTTAGGATTTGTATTTTGGGCTATAGCCTGCAAATGCACAAGTTACCTTCCAAAATGCGACTTATTAGGCCCAATATGAACCCCTCTTATGCTTATTAGTCACGGTTCATAGGGTTGTCAAACGCACGAAATGGTGACACAAATACCTATTAACGTTAACCGTTGCATTTTAAGAACGTAACATTTTTACTTGCATTAAATGTAAGAGTCTTGCGTGAACGTTGCGTTTAAATAAATGGTCAAAACGTTAAAAACGTTCAATTGTTTTGAACGTCTACCAAGTGCACAACATAACGAAAAAATAAAGTTTGCGGCCAATTAAACTTACAAATTTCTAAAAATAAGGACTTGTGAAAAAAGTTGCATGCATCTTTAAAATAGACTAAAAAAAATTTGTTATATGATGAGATTCGATACAAACCTCTTCATAAAATTCACGTCCTACTCACTTATATTCTATTTTTGCAAGAACAAATTGTTGTGATTGTGTTTGGATCATAAAATAATACTCTTATGTTGTATTTGTTGTATCAAGCAATGTCTCAGATTTGTCGATTTGCAAAACAACCTTTGAATTTTACAAGGTTTTGTCTTTTGAGAACTTTTGCAGGAAATAATTAAGAGGAGTTTTGAGGCTTCAAAAGATCTCTGATGGGCCTAAAAATGATCCAGTACAGGCTAGCCTAATATCGATTGTATATTTTATCGTGAGCTTTCCAATGCCACGAAGAACGTCGAAACTGGAGTTACGAGTCAAAAATTATGGTCGTTTGAAGCTCAAGATAATGAAGCATGAAGATCTCAAGACATTTAGATGCTAGGTTGATTTTAATTGAGCTTCAAATAATTTTGAATTAATGAGGTTGAGTCAAAACCAGCCAAAAACAAAAAATATTGATATAACATTGTATAACGTTCTCCATCTTGGGGTTTACTTTAATCGAAAAAACATTGTATACGTTCAGAAGCGTTATATAACATTGTACCAAAAGTTACACAACATATTGTTAAAACCATAGAGTTGCCCAGAAATGACTATAATGTTGTATAACAATCTGTAACAATATATAACGTTGAAAGAAATCCATTTCGATATAACAGTCGAATTTTTGACAACTCCAACAGTCATAATCCGAGTCACAACATTGTGTAACGTTCTAAAACATTGTATAACATTATAAGAAGTAAAATTCAAGATAACGATCGAATTTCTGACAACTCCAGCGGTCAAAATCTGGGGTAAAATGTTGTGTAACGTTTTGTAACATTATGTAACAGATTATGATATTCAGACAATAATCAAAGTGTTTCAAGCTCTTTATAAAAGGGGATCCCTTCACCATTTTTTCTACAACATTCATATATTGCAAAATTCATTGTTACATCATTATTGAGCTTGAAACACATAGCCAGACCTTAGCTCAAAGACTCAATCTCATTGTTCTAAATTAATCTAAACTTTTAGAGAGATTGTGTTGAGTGATTATCTTATTATCTATCCTGTTCATTTATTTGTTCCTTGTTTTCGTTGGCTTGGTGTTCCACCGGTGTGTGTAGCGCGACCAAGTTCAACATTGTGTGAGTATGGTTGCCGCTCCACCGATATGTGTAAGTGAGGTCAATTTTGAAGTTGTAATTCACTTATGTTGTCTAGTGAATCGGCTCGACCTTGTTATCGTGTTGGGGGTTCAGGAGTCTCGGAGAGTAGGATCGTCAATATCCGAACTTCGTTAAAATTCTTGTGTCTTGTTGGATTGCTTTGTTTGCATTTTCTAAACTATTCCCTTTATTTTCATTATTGATTTAGTCTAGAATTTGCTTGTGCTTTGAATTGTTAAAATTGATTGTAATTGCCAATTAGACCTTGATATTTTTAGAATTGTTTTAAATTAAGCTCTCCAGTTACATCAAAGTGGTATCAAAGTAACTTTAACTTGCTAATTAGCGACACATTAGTTGCAAATAAAGGTCCAAAATTAAAGTACTTCATTTATGGGTGATAACCAATCAAGAAAACACCACAAAGCATTTATGCTTCTACGAGAAGTGTTTCTACTCAAAGTACTTTATTTATGGGTGATAACCATTCAAGAAAACACCACAAAACACTTATACTCCTATGAGAAGTGTTTCTAATCAGAGTACATTTATGGGTTACCACCAATCAAGAAAACACCACAAAGTAATTATACTTCTATGTCAAGTGTTTCTAATCAAAGTGCTTTATTTATGGGTGATAACCAATCAAGAAAATACCAAAAGCATTTATGCTTCAATGAGAAGTGATTCTAATCAAAGTACTTCATTTATTGGTGATAACCATTCAAGAAAACACCACAAAGCACTTATACTTCTATGAGAAGTGTTTCTAACCAGAGTAGTTCATTTATGGATGGTAACCAATCAAGAAAACACCACAAAGCATTTATGCTTCTATGATAAGTGTTTCTAATCAAAGTACTTCATTTATGGGTGATAACCAATCAAGAAAACACCACAAAGCACTTATGCTTCTACGAGAAGTGTTTCTGATCAATGTACTTCATTTATGGCTGATAACCAATCAAGAGAACACCACAAAGCATTTATGCTTCTACGAGAAGTGTTTCGTATCAAAGTATTCCATTTATGGGTGATAACCATTCAAGAAAACACCACAAAGCACTAATACTTCTATGAGAAGTGTTTCTAATCAGAGTAGTTCATTTATGGATGATAACCAATCAATAAAACACCACAAAGCATTTATGCTTCTATGAGAAGTGTTTCTAATCAAAGTACTTCATTTATTGGTGATAACCATTTAAGAAAACACCACAAAACACTTATACTTCTATGAGAAGTGTTTCTAATCAGAGTACTTTATTTATGGATGGTAACCAATCAAGAAAATACCACAAAGCATTTATGCTTCTATGAGAAGTGTTTCTAATCAAAGTACTTCTGTTATGGGTGGTAACCAATCAAGAAAACACCACAAAGCATTTATACTTCTATGTGAAGTGTTTCTAATCAAAGTGATTCATTTATGGGTGGTAACCAATCAAGAAAACACAAAAAGCATTTGTGCTTCTATGAGAAGTGAGTCTAATCAAAGTACTTCATTTATTGGTGATAACCCTTCAAGAAAACACCACAAAGCACTTTTACTTTTATGAGAAGTGTTTCTAATTAGAGTACTATATTTATGGATGGTAACCAATCAAGAAAACACCACAAATCAGTTATGCTTCTATGAGAAGTGTTTCTAATCAAAGTACATTTATAGGCCAATAAAAAAACCACCACAAAGCATTTATGCTTCTACGAGAAGTGTTTCTGATCAAAATATTTTATTTATGGGTGATAACCATTTAAGAAAACACCACAAAGCACTTATACTCCTACGAGAAGTGTTTCTAATTAGAGTACTTCATTTATGGGTGGTAACCAATCAAGAAAACACCACAAAGCATTTATGCTTCTACGAGAAATTTTTCTGATCAAAGTACTTCATTTATGGGTGATAACCATTCAAGAAAACACCACAAAGCATTTATGCTCCTATGAGAAGTGTTTCTAATCAAAGTACTTCATTTTTGCGTGCTAACCATTAAAGAAAACACCACAAATGAATTTATCCTACCATGAGAAGTGTTTCTGATCCAGGTACTTCCTTTATGAGTTGTAATCTTTGAAGAAAACCCCACAATGAATCATATCTTACAACGAGAAGAGTTTCTACTTCGAGTACTTCTTCTAAGTCTTGTAACCATTCTCTAAAACACTCCAAAGAAGCATGGAATAGTACTCTATGTACTTGATGTCTGAGTACATAATTTCTGACTGGTTCTGATTAGACTACTTGATTTATTGGTGATAACAATTCAAGAAAACACCACAAAGCACTTATACTTCTATGAGAAGTGATTCTAATCAGAGTAGTTCATTTATGGATGGTAACCAATCAAGAAAACACCACAAAGCACTTATACTTCTATGTGTAGTGTTTCTAATCAAAGTGCTTCAATTATGGGTGGTAACCAATCAAAAAAACACAAAAAGCATTTTTGCTTCTATGAGAAGTGATTCTAATCAAAGTACTTCATTTATTGGTGCTAACCATTCAAGAAAACACCACAAAGCACTTATACTTCTAGGAGAAGTGTTTCTAATCCAAGTACTTCATTTATGGGTGATAACCAATAAAAAAAACACGACAAAGCATTTATGCTTCTACGAGAAGTGTTTCTGATCAAAGTACTTTATTTATGGGTGATGACCATTCAAGAAAACACCACAAAGCACTTATAGTCCTGTGAGAAGTGTTTCTAATCAGAGTACTTCATTTATGGGTGGTAACCAATCAAGAAAACTCCACAAAGCATTTATACTTCTACGGGAAGTGTTTCTCATCAAAGTACTTCATTTATGAATGATAACCATTCAAGAAAACACCACAAAGCATTTATGCTTCTATGAGAAGTGTTTCTGATCAGAGTACTTCATTTTTGCGTGCTAACCATTAAAGAAAACACCACAAATGAACTTATCCTACCATGAGAAGTGTTTCTGATCCAGGTACTTTCTTTATGAGTTGTAACCTTTCAAGAAAACCCCGCAATGCATCATATCTTACTACGTGAAGAGTTTCTTCTTCGAGAACTTTTTCTAAGAGTTGTAACCATTCGCTAAAACACTCCAAAGAAGCATGGAATACTACTCTATGTGCTTGATGTCCGAGTACATAATTTCTGATTGGTTCTGATTAGACTACTTCATTTATTGGTGATAACAATTCAAAAAAACACCACAAAGCACTTATATTTCTATGAGAAGTGTTTCTAATCAGAGTAGTTCATTTATGGATGGCAACCAATCAAGAAAACACCACAAAGCACTTATGCTTCTACGAGAAGTGTTCCTGATCAATATACTTAATTTTTGGCTGGTAACCAATCAAGAAAACACCACAAAGCATTTATACTCTTATGAGAAGTGTTTCTAATCAGAGTACTTCATTTATGGGTGGTAACCAATCAATAAAACACCACAAATCATTTATGCTTCTACCAGAAGTGTTTCTGATCAAAGTACTTCATTAATGGGTGATAACCATTCAAGCAAACACCACAAAGCATTTATGCTTCTATGAGAAGTGTTTCTGATCAGAGTACTTCATTTTTGCGTGCTAAGCATTAAAGAAAACACCAAAAATGAACTTATCCTACCATGAGAAGTGTTTCTGATCCAGGTACTTGCTTTATGAGTTGTTACCTTTCAAGAAAACCCCACATTGCATCATATCTTACTACGAGAAGAGTTTCTTCTTCGAGTACTTCTTCTAAGTGTTGTAACCATTCACTAAAACACTCCAAAGAAGCATGAAATACTACTCTATGTGCTTGATGTCCGAGTACATAATTTCTGACTGATTCTGATTAGACTACATCATTTATTGGTGATAATCATTCAAGAAAACACCACAAAGCATTTATACTTCTATGAGAAGTGTTTCTACTCAAATTACTTCATTTATGGGTGATAACCAATCAAGAAAAAACCACAAAGCATTTATGCTTCTACGAGAAGTGTTTCTGATCAAAGTACTTTATTTATGGGTGTTAACAATTCAAGAAAACACCACAAAGTACTTATACTCCTATGAGAAGTGTTTCTAATCAGAGTACTTCATTTATAGGTGGTAACCAATAAAGAAAACACCACAAAGCAATTATACTTCTATGTGAATTGTTTCTAATAAAAGTGCTTCATTTATGGGTGGTAACCAATCAAGAAAACACCAAAAGCATTTATGCTTCAATGAGAAGTGATTCTAATCAAAGTACTTCATTTATTGGCGATAACCATTCAAGAAAACACCACAAAGCACTTATACTTCTATGAGAAGTGTTTCTAATCCGAGTAGTTCATTTATGGATGGTAACCATTCAAGAAAACACCACAAAGCAATTAAGCTTCTATGAGAAGTGTTTCTAATCAAAGTACTTCATTTATGGGTGATAACCAATCAAGAAAACACCACAAAACATTTATACTTCTATGAGAAGTGTTTCTAATCAAAGTACTTCATTTATGGGTGATAACCAATCAAGAAAACACCACAAAGCACTTATGCTTCTACGAGAAGTGTTCCTGATCAATGTACTTCTTTTTTGGATGGTAACCAATCAAGAAAACACCACAAAGCATTTATGCTTTTACGAGAAGTGTTTCAGATCAAAGTACTCCATTTATGGGTGATAAGCATTCAAGAAAACACCACAAAACACTTATACTCCTCTGAGAAGTGTTTCTAATCAGAGTACATCATTTATGGGTGGTAACCAATCAATGAAACACCACAAATCATTTATGCTTCTACGAGAAGTGTTTCTGATCAAAGTACTTCATTTATGGGTGATAACCATTCAAGCAAACACCACAAAACATTTATGCTTCTATGAGAAGTGTTTCTGATAACCATTCAAGCAAACACCACAAATGAACTTATCCTACCATGAGAAGTGTTTCTGATCCAGGTACTTCCTTTATGAGTTGTAACCTTTGAAGAAAACCCCACAATGCATCATATCTTACTACGAGAAGAGTTTCTTCTTCGAGTACTTCTTCTAAGTGTTGTAACCATTCTCTAAAACACTTCAAAGAAGCATGGAATACTACTCTATGTGCTTGATGTCCGTGTACATAATTTCTGACTGGTTTTGATTAGACTACTTCATTTATTGGTGATAACCATGTAAGAAAACACCACAAAGCACTTATACTTCTATGAGAAGTGTTTCTAATCAGAGTAGTTCATTTATGGATGATAACCAATCTAGAAAACACCACAAAGCATTTATGCTTCTATGAGAAGTGTTTCTAATCAAAGTACTTCATTTATGGGTGATAACCAATCAAGAAAACACCACAAAGCACTTATGGTTCTACGAGAAGTGTTTCTAATTAGAGTACTTCATTTATGGCTGGTAACCAATCAAGAAAATACCACAAAGCATTTATGCTTCTACGAGAAGTGTTTCGGAACAAAGTACTCCATTTATGGGTGATAACCATTCAAAAAAAACACCACAAAGCACTTATACTTTTATGAGAAGTGTTTCTAATAAGAGTAGTACATTTATGGATGGTAACCAATCAAGAAAACACCACAAATCATTTATGTTTCTATGAGAACTGTTCCTAATCAAAGTATTTCATTTATTGGTGATAACCATTCTAGAAAACACCACAAAACACTTATACTTCTATGAGAAGTGTTTCTAATCAAAGTACTTCATTTATAGATGGTAACCAATCAAGAAAACACCACAAAGTATTTATGCTTCTATGAGAAGTTTTTCTAATCAACGTACTTCATTTATGGGTGGTAACCAATCAAGAAAACATCACAAAGCATTTATACTTCTATGTGAAGTGTTTCTAATCAAAGTGCTTCATTTATGGGAGGTAACAAATCAAGAAAACACAAAAAGCATTTATGCTTCTATGAGAAGTGATTCTAATCAAAGTACTTCATTTATTGGTGATAACCATTCAAGAAAACAACACAAAACACTTATATTTCTATGAGAAGTGTTTCTAATTAGAGTACTTCATTTATGAATGGTAACCAATCAAGAAAATACCACAAAGCATTTATGCTTCTACGAGAAGTGTTTCGGATCAAAGTACTCCATTTATGGGTGATAACCATTCAAAAAAACACAACAAAGCACTTATACTTCTATGAGAAGTGTTTCTAATAAGAGTAGTACATTTATGGAGGGTAACCAATCAAGAAAACACCACAAATCATTTATGTTTCTATGAGAACTGTTCCTAATAAAAGTATTTCATTTATTGGTGATAACCATTCTAGAAAACACCACAAAACACTTATACATCTATGAGAAGTGTTTCTAATCACAGTACTTCATTTATGGATGGTAACCAATCAAGGAAACACCACAAAGTATTTATGCTTCTATGAGAAGTTTTTCTAATCAACGTACTTCATTTATGGGTGGTAACAAATCAAGAAAACACCACAAAGCATTTATACTTCTTTATGAAGTGTTTCTAATCAAAGTGCTTCATTTATGGGAGGTAACAAATCAAGAAAACACAAAAAGCATTTATGCTTCTACGAGAAGTGTTTCTGATTAAAGTACTTCATTTATTAGTGCTAACCATTCAAGAAAACACCACAAAGCACTTATACTTCTAGGAGAAGTGTTTCTAATCAGAGTAGTTCATTTATGGATGGTAACCATTCAAGAAAACACCACAAAGCATTTATGCCTCTGTGAGAAGTGTTTCTAATCAAAGTACTCCATTTATGGGTGGTACCCAATCAAGAAAACACCACAATGCACTTATGCTTCTACGAGAAGTGTTTTTCTGATCAATGTACTTCATTTTTGGGTGATAACCAATCAAGAAAACACCACAAAGCACTTATACTCCTATGAGAAGAGTTTCGATTCAGAGTACTTCATTTATGGGTGGTAACCAATGAAGAAAACACCAAAAGCATTTATGCTTCTACGAGAAGTTTTTCTGATCAAAGTACTTTATATATGGGTGATAACCATTCATGAAAACACCACAAAGCACTTATACTTCTACGAGAAGTGTTTCTGATCAATGTACTTCACTTATGGCTGGTAACCAATCAAGAAAATACCACAAAGCATTTATGCTTCTACGAGAAGTGTTTCGGATCAAAGTACTCCATTTATGGGTGATAACCATTCAAAAAAATACCACAAAGCACTTATACTTCTATGAGAAGTGTTTCTAATCAGAGTAGTACATTTATGGATGGTAATCAATCAAGAAAAAACCACAAATAATTTATGCTTCTATGAGAACTGTTCCTAATCAAAATACTTCATTTATTGGTGATAACCATTCAAGAAAACACCACAAAGCATTTATGCTCTATGAGAAGTGTACGTCATTTTTGGGTGCTAACCATTAAAGAAAACACCACAAATGAACTAATCCTACCATGAGAAGTGTTTCTGATCCAGGTACTTCCTTTATGAGTTGTAACCTTTGAAGAAAACCCCACAGTGCATCATATCTTACTACGAGAAGAGTTTCTTCTTCGAGTACTTCTTCTAAGTGTTGTAACCATTCTCTAAAACACTCCAAAGAAGCTTGATGTCCGTGTACATAATTTCTGACTGGTTTTGATTAGACTACTTCATTTATTGGTGATAACCATTGAAGAAAACACGACAAAGCACTTATACTTCTATGAGAAGTGTTTCTAATCAAAGTACTTCATTTATGGATGGTAACCAATCAAGAAAACACCACAAAGTGTTTATGCTTCTATGAGAAGTGTTTCTAATCAAAGTACTTCATTTATGGGTGGTAACCAATCAAGAAAACACCACAAAACATTTATACTTCTATGTGAAGTGTTTCTAATCAAAGTGCTTCATTTCTGGGAGGTAACAAATCAAGAAAACACAAAAAGCATTTATGCTTCTATGAGAAGTGATTCTAATCAAAGTACTTCATTTATTGGTGATAACCATTCAAGAAAACAACACAAAACACTTATATTTCTATGAGAAGTGTTTCTAATTAGAGTACTTCATTTATGAATGGTAACCAATCAAGAAAATACCACAAAGCATTTATGCTTCTACGAGAAGTATTTCGGATCAAAGTACTCCATTTATGGGTGATAACCATTCAAAAAAATACCACAAAGCACTTATACTTCTATGAGAAGTGTTTCTAATAAGAGTAGTACATTTATGGAGGGTAACCAATCAAGAAAACACCACAAATCATTTATGTTTCTATGAGAACTGCTCCTAATCAAAGTATTTCATTTATTGGTGATAACCATTCTAGAAAACACCACAAAACACTTATACATCTATGAGAAGTGTTTCTAATCACAGTACTTCATTTATGGATGGTAACCAAGCAAGAAAACACCACAAAGTATTTATGTTTCTATGAGAAGTGTTCCTAATCAAAGTATTTCATTTATTGGTTATAATTATTCAAGAAAACACCACAGAGCACTTATACTTCTATGAGAAGTGTTTCTAATTAGAGTACTTCATTTATGAATGGCAACCAATCAAGGAAACACCACAAAGTATTTATGCTTCTTTGAGAAGTGTTTCTAATCAAAGTACTTCATTTATGGGTGGTAACCAATCAAGAAAACACCACAAAGCATTTATACTTCTATGTGAAGTGTTTCTAATCAAAGTGCTTCATTTATGGGAGGTAACAAATCAAGAAAACACAAAAAGCATTTATGCTTCTACGAGAAGTGTTTCTGATCAAAGTACTTCATTTATTAGTGCTAACCATTCAAGAAAACACCACAAAGCACTTATACTTCTAGGAGAAGTGTTTCTAAACAGAGTAGTTCTATTTTGGATGGTAACCATTCAAGAAAACACCACAAAACATTTATGCTTCTGTGAGAAGTGTTTCTAATCAAAGTACTCCATTTATGGGTGGTAACCAATCAAGAAAACACCACAAAGCACTTATGCTTCTACGAGAAGTGTTTCTGATCAATGTATTTCATTTATGGGTGGTAACCAATGAAGAAAACACCAAAAGCATTTATGCTTCTACGAGAGGTGTTTCTGATCAAAGTACTTTATATATGGGTGATAACCATTCAAGAAAACACCACAAAGCACTTATACTTCTACGAGAAGTGTTTCTAATCAGAGTAGTACATTTATGGATGGTAACCAATCAAGAAAACACCACAAATCATTTATGCTTCTATGAGAAGTGTTCCTAATCAAAGTATTTCATTTATTGGTGATAACTATTCAAGAAAACTCCACAAAGCACTTATACTCCTATGATAAGTGTTTCTAATCAGAGTACTTCATATATGGGTCGTAACCAATCAAGAAAACACCACAAAGAATTTATGCTTCTACGAGAAGTGTTTCTGATCAAAGTACTTCATTTATGGGTGATAACCATTCAAGAAAACACCACAAAGCATTTATGCTTCTATGAGAAGTGTTTCTGATCAGAGTACGTCATTTTTGGGTGCTAACCATTAAAGAAAACACCACAAATGAACTTATCCTACCATGAGAAGTGTTTCTAATCCAGGTACTTCCTTTATGAGTTGTAACCTTTGAAAAAAACACCACAAAGCACTTATAGTCGTGTGAGAAGTGTTTCTAATCAGAGTACTTCATTTATGGGTGGTAACCAATCAAGAAAACTCCACAAAGCATTTATGCTTCTACGGGAAATGTTTATGATCAAAGTACTTCATTTATGGATGATAACCATTCAAGAAAACACCACAAAGCATTTATGCTTCTATGAGAAGTGTTTCTAATCAAAGTACTTCATTTATGGATGGTAACCAATCAAGAAAACACCACAAAGTGTTTATGCTTCCATGAGAAGTGTTTCTAATCCAGGTACTTTCTTTATGAGTTGTAACCTTTCAAGAAAACCTCACAATGCATCATATCTTACTACGAGAAGAGTTTCTTCTTCGAGTACTTTTTCTAAGAGTTGTAACCATTCGCTAAAACACTCCAAAGAAGCATGGAATACTACTCTATGTGCTTGATGTCCGAGTACATAATTTCTGATTGGTTCTGATTAGACTACTTCATTTATTGGTGATAACAATTAAAAAAAACACCACAAAGCTCTTATATTTCTATGAGAAGTGTTTCTAATCAGAGTAGTTCATTTATGGATGGCAACCAATCAAGAAAACACCACAAAGCACTTATGCTTCTACGAGAAGTGTTCCTGATCAATATATTTAATTTTTGGCTGGTAACCAATCAAGAAAACACCACAAAGCATTTATGCTTCAACGAGAAGTGTTTCAGATCAAAGTACTCCATTTATGGGTGATAAGCATTCAAGAAAACACCACAAAGCACTTATACTCTTATGAGAAGTGTTTTTAATCAGAGTACTTCATTTATGGGTGGTAACCAATCAATAAAACACCACAAATCATTTATGCTTCTACGAGAAGTGTTTCTGATCAAAGTACTTCATTTATGGGTGATAACCATTCAAGCAAACACCACAAAGCATTTATGCTTTTATGAGAAGTGTTTCTGATCAGAGTACTTCATTTTTGCGTGCTAAGGATTAAAGAAAACACCACAAATGAACTTATCCTACCATGAGAAGTGTTTCTGATCCAGGTACTTCCTTTATGAGTTGTTACCTTTCAAGAAACCCCACATTGCATCATATCTTACTACGAGAAGAGTTTCTTCTTCGAGTACTTCTTCTAAGTGTTGTAACCATTCACTAAAACACTCCAAAGAAGCATGAAATACTACTCTATGTGCATGATGTCCGAGTACATAATTTCTGACTGGTTCTGATTAGACTACTTCATTTATTGGTGATAACCATTCAAGAAAACACCACAAAGCATTTATACTTCTATGAGAAGTGTTTCTACTCAAATTACATCATTTATGGGTGATAACCAATCAAGAAAAAACCACAAAGCATTTATGCTTCTACGAGAAGTGTTCCGAATCAAAGTACTCCATTGATGGGTGATAACTATTCAAGCAAACACCACAAAGCATTTATGCTTCTATGAGAAGTGTTTTTGATAACCATTCAAGCAAACACCACAAATGAACTTATCCTACCATGAGAAGTGTTTCTGATCCAGGTACTTCCTTTATGAGTTGTTACCTTTCAAGAAAACCCCACATTGCATCATATCTTACTACAGGAAGAGTTTCTTCTTCGAGTACTTCCTTTAAGTGTTGTAACCATTCACTAAAACACTCCAAAGAAGCATGAAATACTATTCTATGTGCTTGATGTCCGAGTACATATTTTCTGACTGAATCTGATTAGACTACTTCATTTATTGGTGATAACCATTCAAGAAAACACCAAAAAGCATTTATACTTCTATGAGAAGTGTTTCTACTCAAATTACATCATTTATGGGTGATAACCAATCAAGAAAAAACCACAAAGCATTTATGCTTCTACGAGAAGTGTTCCGAATCAAAGTACTCCATTTATGGGTGATAACCATTCAAGAAAACACCACAAAACACTTATACTTCTATGAGAAGTGTTTCTAATCAGAGTAGTTCATTTATGGATGGTAACCATTCAAGAAAACACCACAAAGCAATTAAGCTTCTATGAGAAGTGTTTCTAATCAAAGTACTTCATTTATGGGTGATAACCAATCAAGAAAACACCACAAAACATTTATACTTCTATGAGAAGTGTTTCTAATCAAAGTACTTCATTTATGGGTGATAACCAATCAAGAAAACACCACAAAGCACTTATGCTTCTACGAGAAGTGTTCCTGATCAATGTACTTCTTTTTTGGATGGTAACCAATCAAGAAAACACCACAAAGCATTTATGCTTCTACGAGAAGTGTTTCAGATCAAAGTACTCCATTTATGGGTGATAAGCATTCAAGAAAACACCACAAAGCACTTATACTCCTATGAGAAGTGTTTCTAATCAGAGTACATCATTTATGGGTGGTAACCAATCAATGAAACACCACAAATCATTTATGCTTCTACGAGAAGTGTTTCTGATCAAAGTACTTCATTTATGGGTGATAACCATTCAAGCAAACACCACAAAGCATTTATGCTTCTATGAGAAGTGTTTCTGATAACCATTCAAGCAAACACCACAAATGAACTTATCCTACCATGAGAAGTGTTTCTGATCCAGGTACTTCCTTTATGAGTTGTAACCTTTGAAGAAAACCCCACAATGCATCATATCTTACTACGAGAAGAGTTTCTTCTTCGATTACTTCTTCTAAGTGTTGTAACCATTCTCTAAAACACTTCAAAGAAGCATGGAATACTACTCTATGTGCTTGATGTCCGTGTACATAATTTCTGACTGGTTTTTATTAGACTACTTCATTTATTGGTGATAACCATGTAATAAAACACCACAAAATACTTATACTTCTATGAGAAGTGTTTCTAATCAGAGTAGTTCATTTATGGATGATAACCAATCTAGAAAACACCACAAAGCATTTATGCTTCTATGAGAAGTGTTTCTAATCAAAGTACTTCATTTATGGGTGAATACCAATCAAGAAAACACCACAAAGCAATTATGGTTCTACGAGAAGTGTTTCTAATTAGAGTACTTCATTTATGGCTGGTAACCAATCAAGAAAATACCACAAAGCATTTATGCTTCTACGAGAAGTGTTTCGGATCAAAGTACTCCATTTATGGGTGATAACCATTCAAAAAAACACCACAAAGCACTTATACTTTTATGAGAAGTGTTTCTAATAAGAGTAGTACATTTATGAATGGTAACCAATCAAGAAAACACCACAAATCATTTATGTTTCTATGAGAACTGTTCCTAATCAAAGTATTTCATTTATTGGTGATAACCATTCTAGAAAACACCACAAAACACTTATACTTCTATGAGAAGTGTTTCTAATCAAAGTACTTCATTTATAGATGGTAACCAATCAAGAAAACACCACAATGTATTTATGCTTCTATGAGAAGTTTTTCTAATCAACGTACTTCATTTATGGGTGGTAACCAATCAAGAAAACACCACAAAGCATTTATACTTCTATGTGAAGTGTTTCTAATCAAAGTGCTTCATTTATGGGAGGTAACAAATCAAGAAAACACAAAAAGCATTTATGCTTCTATGAGAAGTGATTCTAATCAAAGTACTTCATTTATTGGTGATAACCATTCAAGAAAACAACACAAAACACTTATATTTCTATGAGAAGTGTTTCTAATTAGAGTACTTCATTTATGAATGGTAACCAATCAAGAAAATACCACAAAGCATTTATGCTTCTACGAGAAGTATTTCGGATCAAAGTACTCCATTTATGGGTGGTACCCAATCAAGAAAACACCACAAAGCACTTATGCTTCTACGAGAAGTGTTTCTGATCAATGTACTTCATTTATGGGTGGTAACCAATGAAGAAAACACCAAAAGCATTTATGCTTCTACGAGAGGTGTTTCTGATCAAAGTACTTTATATATGGGTGATAACCATTCAAGAAAACACCACAAAGCACTTATACTCCTCTGAGAAGTGTTTCTGATTAAAGTACTTCATTTATGGGTGATAACCATTCAAGAAAACACCACAAAGCATTTATGCTTCTATGAGAAGTGTTTCTTATCAGAGTACGTCATTTTTGGGTGCTAACCATTAAAGAAAACACCACAAATGAACTTATCCTACCATGAGAAGTGTTTCTAATCTAGGTACTTCCTTTATGAGTTGTAACCTTTGAAGAAAACCCCACAATGCATCATATCTTACTACGAGAAGAGTTTCTTCTTCGAGTACTTCTTCTAAGTGTTGTAACCATTCTCTAAAACACTCCAAAGAAGCATGGAATACTACTCTATGTGCTTGATGTCCGTGTACATAATTTCTGATTGGTTTTGATTAGATTACTTCATTTATTGGTGATAACCATGTAAGAAAACACCACAAAGCACTTATACTTCTATGAGAAGTGTTTCTAATCAGAGTAGTTCATTTATGGATGATAACCAATCTAGAAAACACCACAAAGCATTTATGCTTCTATGAGAAGTGTTTCTAATCAAAGTACTTCATTTATGGGTGATAACCAATCAAGAAAACACCACAAAGAACTTATGGTTCTACGAGAAGTGTTTCTAATTAGAGTACTTCATTTATGGCTGGTAACCAATCAAGAAAATACCACAAATCATTTATACTTCTATGAGAAGTGTTTCTAATCAAAGTACTTCATTTATGGGTGATAACCAATCAAGAAAACACCACAAAGCACTTATGCTTCTACGAGAAGTGTTTCTGATCAATGTACTTCATTTATGGCTGGTAACCAATCAAGAAAACACCACCAAGCATTTATGCTTCTACGAGAAGTGTTTCGGATCAAAGTATTCCATTTATGGGTGATAACCATTCAAGAAAACACCACAAAGCACTTATACTTCTATGAGAAGTGTTTCTAATCAGAGTAGTACATTTATGGATGGTAACCAATCAAGAAAACACCACAAATCATTTATGTTTCTATGAGAACTGTTCGTAATCAAAGTATTTCATTTATTGGTGATAACCATTGAAGAAAACACCACAAAGCACTTATACTTCTATGAGAAGTGTTTCTAATCAAAGTAGTTCATTTATGGATGGTAACCATTCTAGAAAACACCACAAAACACTTATACTTTTATGAGAAGTATTTCTAATCAAAGTACTTCATTTATAGATGGTAACCAATCAAGAAAACACCACAAAGTATTTATGCTTCTATGAGAAGTTTTTCTAATCAACGTACTTCATTTATGGGTGGTAACCAATCAAGAAAACACCACAAAGCATTTATACTTCTATGTGAAGTGTTTCTAATCAAAGTGCTTCATTTATGGGAGGTAACAAATCAAGAAAACACAAAAAGCATTTATGCTTCTATGAGAAGTGATTCTAATCAAAGTACTTCATTTATTGGTGATAACCATTCAAGAAAACAACACAAAACACTTATATTTCTATGAGAAGTGTTTCTAATTAGAGTACTTCATTTATGAATGGTAACCAATCAAGAAAATACCACAAAGCATTTATGCTTCTACGAGAAGTGTTTCGGATCAAAGTACTCCATTTATGGGTGATAACCATTCAAAAAAACACAACAAAGCACTTATACTTCTATGAGAAGTGTTTCTAATAAAAGTAGTACATTTATGGAGGGTAGCCAATCAAGAAAACACCACAAATCATTTATGTTTCTATGAGAACTGTTCCTAATAAAAGTATTTCATTTATTGGTGATAACCATTCTAGAAAACACCACAAAACACTTATACATCTATGAGAAGTGTTTCTAATCACAGTAATTCATTTATGGATGGTAACCAATCAAGAAAACACCACAAAGTATTTATGCTTCTATGAGAAGTTTTTCTAATCAACGTACTTCATTTATGGGTGGTAACCAATCAAGAAAACACCACAAAGAATTTATACTTCTATGTGAAGTGTTTCTAATCAAAGTGCTTCATTTATGGGAGGTAACAAATCAAGAAAACACAAAAAACATTTATGCTTCTACGAGAAGTGTTTCTGATCAAAGTACTTCATTTATTAGTGCTAACCATTCAAGAAAACACCACAAAGCACTTATACTTCTAGGAGAAGTGTTTCTAATCAGAGTAGTTCATTTATGGATGGTAACCATTCAAGAAAACACCACAAAGTATTTATGCCTCTGTGAGAAGTGTTTCTAATCAAAGTACTCCATTTATGGGTGGTACCCAATCAAGAAAACACCACAATGCACTTATGCTTCTACGAGAAGTGTTTCTGATCAATGTACTTCATTTTTGGGTGATAACCAATCAAGAAAACACCACAAAGCACTTATACTTCTATGAGAAGTGTTTCTAATCAAAGTACTTCATTTATGGATGGTAACCAATCAAGAAAACACCACAAAGTATTTATGCTTCTATGAGAAGTGATTCTAATCAAAGTACTTCATTTATTGGTGATAACCATTCAAGAAAACAACACAAAACACTTATATTTCTATGAAAAGTGTTCTAATTAGAGTACTTCATTTATGAATGGTAACCAATCAAGAAAATACCACAAAGCATTTATGCTTTACGAGAAGTGTTTCGGATCAAAGTACTCCATTTATGGGTGATAACCATTAAAAAAAACACCACAAAGCACTTATACTTCTATGAGAAGTGTTTCTAATAAGCGTAGTACATTTATGGATGGTAACCAATCAAGAAAACACCACAAATCATTTATGTTTCTATGAGAACTGTTCCTAATAAAAGTATTTCATTTATTGGTGATAACCATTCTAGAAAACACCACAAAACACTTATACATCTATGAGAAGTGTTTCTAATCACAGTACTTCATTTATGGATGGTAACCAATCAAGAAAACACCACAAAGTATTTATGCTTCTATGAGAAGTTTTTCTAATCAACGTACTTCATTGATGGGTGGTAACCAATCAAGAAAACACCACAAAGAATTTATACTTCTATGTGAAGTGTTTCTAATCAAAGTGCTTCATTTATGGGAGGTAACAAATCAAGAAAACACAAAAAGCATTTATGCTTCTACGAGAAGTGTTTCTGATCAAAGTACTTCATTTATTAGTGCTAACCATTCAAGAAAACACCACAAAGCACTTATACTTCTAGGAGAAGTGTTTCTAATCAGAGTAGTTCATTTATGGATGGTAACCATTCAAGAAAACACCACAAAGCATTTATGCCTCTGTGAGAAGTGTTTCTAATCAAAGTACTCCATTTATGGGTGGTACCCAATCAAGAAAACACCACAATGCACTTATGCTTCTATGAGAAGTGTTTCTGATCAATGTACTTCATTTTTGGGTGATAACCAATCAAGAAAACACCACAAAGCACTTATACTCCTATGAGAAGAGTTTCGATTCAGAGTACTTCATTTATGGGTGGTAACCAATGAAGAAAACACCAAAAGCATTTATGCTTCTACGAGAAGTGTTTCTGATCAAAGTACTTTATATATGGGTCATAACCATTCATGAAAACACCACAAAGCACTTATACTTCTACGAGAAGTGTTTCTGATCAATGTACTTCACTTATGGCTGGTAACCAATCAAGAAAATACCACAAAGCATTTATGCTTCTACGAGAAGTGTTTCGGATCAAAGTACTCCATTTATGGGTGATAACCATTCAAAAAAATACCACAAAGCACTTATACTTCTATGAGAAGTGTTTCTAATCAGAGTAGTACATTTATGGATGGTAATCAATCAAGAAAAAACCACAAATAATTTATGCTTCTATGAGAACTGTTCCTAATCAAAATACTTCATTTATTGGTGATAACCATTCAAGAAAACATCACAAAGCATTTATGCTTCTATGAGAAGTGTTTCTGATCAGAGTACGTCATTTTTGGGTGCTAACCATTAAAGAAAACACCACAAATGAACTTATCCTACCATGAGAAGTGTTTTTGATCCAGGTACTTCCTTTATGAGTTGTAACCTTTGAAGAAAACCCCACAGTGCATCATATCTTACTACGAGAAGAGTTTCTTCTTTGAGTACTTCTTCTAAGTGTCGTAACCATTCTCTAAAACACTCCAAAGAAGCATGAAATACTACTCTATATGCTTGATGTCCGTGTACATAATTTCTGACTGGTTTTGATTAGACTACTTTATTTATTGGTGATAACCATTGAAGAAAACACGACAAAGCACTTATACTTCTATGAGAAGTGTTTCTAATCAAAGTACTTCATTTATGGATGACACCAATCAAGAAAACACCACAAAGAGTTTATGCTTCTATGAGAAGTGTTTCTAATCAAAGTACTTCATTTATGGGTGGTAACCAATCAAGAAAACACTACAAAACATTTATACTTCTATGTGATGTGTTTCTAATCAAAGTGCTTCATTTATGGGAGGTAACAAATCAAGAAAACACAAAAAGCATTTATGCTTCTATGAGAAGTGATTCTAATCAAAGTACTTCATTTATTGGTGATAACCATTAAAGAAAACACCACAAAGCACTTATACTTCTAGGAGAAGTGTTTCTAATCAGAGTAGTTCATTTATGGATGGTAACCATTCAAGAAAACACCACAAAGCATTTATGCCTCTGTGAGAAGTGTTTCTAATCAAAGTACTCCATTTATGGGTGGTACCCAATCAAGAAAACACCACAATGCACTTATGCTTCTATGAGAAGTGTTTCTGATCAATGTACTTCATTTTTGGGTGATAACCAATCAAGAAAACACCACAAAGCACTTATACTCCTATGAGAAGAGTTTCGATTCAGAGTACTTCATTTATGGGTGGTAACCAATGAAGAAAACACCGAAAGCATTTATGCTTCTACGAGAAGTGTTTCTGATCAAAGTACTTTATATATGGGTCATAACCATTCATGAAAACACCAGAAAGCACTTATACTTCTACGAGAAGTGTTTCTGATCAATGTACTTCACTTATGGCTGGTAACCAATCAAGAAAATACCACAAAGCATTTATGCTTCTACGAGAAGTGTTTCGGATCAAAGTACTCCATTTATGGGTGATAACCATTCAAAAAAATACCACAAAGCACTTATACTTCTATGAGAAGTGTTTCTAATCAGAGTAGTACATTTATGGATGGTAATCAATCAAGAAAAAACCACAAATAATTTATGCTTCTATGAGAACTGTTCCTAATCAAAATACTTCATTTATTGGTGATAACCATTAAAGAAAACACCACAAAGCATTTATGCTTCTATGAGAAGTGTTTCTGATCAGAGTACGTCATTTTTGGGTGCTAACCATTAAAGAAAACACCACAAATGAACTTATCCTACCATGAGTAGTGTTTCTAATCCAGGTACTTCCTTTATGAGTTGTAACCTTTGAAGAAAACCCCACAATGCATCATATATTACTACGAGAAGAGTTTCTTCTTCGAGTACTTCTTCTAAGTGTTGTAACCATTCTCTAAAACACTCCAAAGAAGCATGGAATACTACTCTATGTGCTTGATGTCCGTGTACATAATTTCTGACTGGTTTTGATTAGACTACTTCATTTATTGGTGATAACCATGTAAGAAAACACCACAAAGCACTTATACTTCTATGAGAAGTGTTTCTAATCAGAGTAGTTCATTTATGGATGATAACCAACCTAGAAAACACCACAAAGCATTTATGCCTCTATGAGAAGTGTTTCTAATCAAAGTACTTCATTTATGGGTGATAACCAATCAAGAAAACACCACAAAGCACTTATGGTTCTACGAGAAGTGTTTCTAATTAGAGTACTTCATTTATGGGAGGTAACAAATCAAGAAAACACAAAAAGCATTTATGCTTCTATGAGAAGTGTTTCTGATCAAAGTACTTTATATATGGGTGATAACCATTCATGAAAACACCACAAAGCACTTATACTTCTACGAGAAGTGTTTCTGATCAATGTACTTCACTTATGGCTGATAACCAATCAAGAAAATACCACAAAGCATTTATGCTTCTAAGAGAAGTGTTTCGGATCAAAGTACTCCATTTATGGGTGATAACCATTAAAAAAAATACCACAAAGCACTTATACTTCTATGAGAAGTGTTTCTAATCAGAGTAGTACATTTATGGATGGTAATCAATCAAGAAAAAACCACAAATAATTTATGCTTCTATGAGAACTGTTCCTAATCAAAATACTTCATTTATTGGTGATAACCATTAAAGAAAACACCACAAAGCATTTATGCTTCTATGAGAAGTGTTTCTGATCAGAGTACGTCATTTTTGGGTGCTAACCATTAAAGAAAACACCACAAATGAACTTATCCTACCATGAGAAGTGTTTCTAATCCAGGTTCTTCCTTTATGAGTTGTAACCTTTGAAGAAAACCCCACAATGCATCATATCTTACTACGAGAAGAGTTTCTTCTTCGAGTACTTCTTCTAAGTGTTGTAACCATTCTCTAAAACACTCCAAAGAAGCATGGAATACTACTCTATGTGCTTGATGTCCGTGTACATAATTTCTGACTGGTTTTGATTAGACTACTTCATTTATTGGTGATAACCATGTAAGAAAACACCACAAAGCACTTATACTTCTATGAGAAGTGTTTCTAATCAGAGTAGTTCATTTATGGATGATAACCAATCTAGAAAACACCACAAAGCATTTATGCCTCTATGAGAAGTGTTTCTAATCAAAGTACTTCATTTATGGGTGATAACCAATCAAGAAAACACCACAAAGCACTTATGGATCTACGAGAAGTGTTTCTAATTAGAGTACTTCATTTATGGCTGGTAACCAATCAAGAAAATACCACAAAGCATTTATACTTCTATGAGAAGTGTTTCTAATCAAAGTACTTCATTTATGGGTGATAACCAATCAAGAAAACACCACAAAGCACTTATGCTTCTACGAGAAGTGTTTCTGATCAATGTACTTCATTTATGGCTGGTAACCAATCAAGAAAACACCACAAAGCACTTATACTTCTATGAGAAGTGTTTCTAATCAAAGTACTTCATTTATGGATGGTAACCAATCAAGAAAACACCACAAAGTATTTATGCTTCTATGAGAAATGTTTCTAATCAAAGTACTTCATTTATGGTTGGTAACCAATCAAGAAAATACCACAAAGCATTTATGCTTCTACGAGAAGTGTTTCTAATTAGAGTACTTCATTTATGGTTGGTAACCAATCAAGAAAATACCACAAAGCATTTATGCTTCTACGAGAAGTGTTTCGGATCAAAGTACTCCATTTATGGGTGATAACCATTCAAAAAAACACCACAAAGCACTTATACTTTTATGAGAAATGTTTCTAATAAGAGTAGTACATTTATGGATGGTAACCAATCAAGAAAACACCACAAATCATTTATGTTTCTATGAGAACTGTTCCTAATCAAAGTATTTCATTTATTGGTGATAACCATTCTAGAAAACACCACAAAACACTTATACTTCTATGAGAAGTGTTTCTAATCAAAGTATTTCATTTATAGATGGTAACCAATCACGAAAACACCACAAAGTATTTATGCTTCTATGAGAAGTTTTTCTAATCAACGTACTTCATTTATGGGTGGTAACCAATCAAGAAAACACCACAAAGCATTTATACTTCTATGTGAAGTGTTTCTAATCAAAGTGCTTCATTTATGGGAGGTAACAAATCAAGAAAACACAATAAGCATTTATGCTTCTATGAGAAGTGATTCTAATCAAAGTACTTCATTTATTAGTGATAACCATTCAAGAAAACAACACAAAACACTTATATTTCTATGAGAAGTGTTTCTAATTAGAGTACTTCATTTATGAATGGTAACCAATCAAGAAAATACCACAAAGCATTTATGCTTCTACGAGAAGTGTTTCGGATCAAAGTACTCCATTTATGGGTGATAACCATTCATGAAAACACCACAAAGCACTTATACTTCTACGAGAAGTGTTTCTAATAAGCGTAGTACATTTATGGATGGTAACCAATCAAGAAAACACCACAAATCATTTATGTTTCTATGAGAACTGTTCCTAATAAAAGTATTTCATTTATTGGTGATAACCATTCTAGAAAACACCACAAAACACTTATACATCTATGAGAAGTGTTTCTAATCACAGTACTTCATTTATGGATGGTAACCAATCAAGAAAACACCACAAAGTATTTATGCTTCTATGAGAAGTTTTTCTAATCAACGTACTTCATTGATGGGTGGTAACCAATCAAGAAAACACCACAAAGAATTTATACTTCTATGTGAAGTGTTTCTAATCAAAGTGCTTCATTTATGGGAGGTAACAAATCAAGAAAACACAAAAAGCATTTATGCTTCTACGAGAAGTGTTTCTGATCAAAGTACTTCATTTATTAGTGCTAACCATTCAAGAAAACACCACAAAGCACTTATACTTCTAGGAGAAGTGTTTCTAATCAGAGTAGTTCATTTATGGATGGTAACCATTCAAGAAAACACCACAAAGCATTTATGCCTCTGTGAGAAGTGTTTCTAATCAAAGTACTCCATTTATGGGTGGTACCCAATCAAGAAAACAGCACAATGCACTTATGCTTCTATGAGAAGTGTTTCTGATCAATGTACTTCATTTTTGGGTGATAACCAATCAAGAAAACACCACAAAGCACTTATACTCCTATGAGAAGAGTTTCGATTCAGAGTACTTCATTTATGGGTGGTAACCAATGAAGAAAACACCAAAAGCATTTATGCTTCTACGAGAAGTGTTTCTGATCAAAGTACTTTATATATGGGTCATAACCATTCATGAAAACACCACAAAGCACTTATACTTCTACGAGAAGTGTTTCTGATCAATGTACTTCACTTATGGCTGGTAACCAATCAAGAAAATACCACAAAGCATTTATGCTTCTACGAGAAGTGTTTCGGATCAAAGTACTCCATTTATGGGTGATAACCATTCAAAAAAATACCACAAAGCACTTATACTTCTATGAGAAGTGTTTCTAATCAGAGTAGTACATTTATGGATGGTAATCAATCAAGAAAAAACCACAAATAATTTATGCTTCTATGAGAACTGTTCCTAATCAAAATACTTCATTTATTGGTGATAACCATTAAAGAAAACACCACAAAGCATTTTTGCTTCTATGAGAAGTGTTTCTGATCAGAGTACGTCATTTTTGGGTGCTAACCATTAAAGAAAACACCACAAATGAACTTATCCTACCATGAGTAGTGTTTCTAATCCAGGTACTTCCTTTATGAGTTGTAACCTTTGAAGAAAACCCCACAATGCATCATATCTTACTACGAGAAGAGTTTCTTCTTCGAGTACTTCTTCTAAGTGTTGTAACCATTCTCTAAAACACTCCAAAGAAGCATGGAATACTACTCTATGTGCTTGATGTCCGTGTACATAATTTCTGACTGGTTTTGATTAGACTACTTCATTTATTGGTGATAACCATGTAAGAAAACACCACAAAGCACTTATACTTCTATGAGAAGTGTTTCTAATCAGAGTAGTTCATTTATGGATGATAACCAATCTAGAAAACACCACAAAGCATTTATGCCTCTATGAGAAGTGTTTCTAATCAAAGTACTTAATTTATGGGTGATAACCAATCAAGAAAACACCACAAAGCACTTATGGTTCTACGAGAAGTGTTTCTAATTAGAGTACTTCATTTATGGCTGGTAACCAATCAAGAAAATACCACAAAGCATTTATACTTCTATGAGAAGTGTTTCTAATCAAAGTACTTCATTTATGGGTGATAACCAATCAAGAAAACACCACAAAGCACTTATGCTTCTACGAGAAGTGTTTCTGATCAATGTACTTCATTTATGGCTGGTAACCAATCAAGAAAACACCACAAAGCACTTATACTTCTATGAGAAGTGTTTCTAATCAAAGTACTTCATTTATGGATGGTAACCAATCAAGAAAACACCACAAAGTATTTATGCTTCTATGAGAAATGTTTCTAATCAAAGTACTTCATTTATGGTTGGTAACCAATCAAGAAAATACCACAAAGCATTTATGCTTCTACGAGAAGTGTTTCTAATTAGAGTACTTCATTTATGGTTGGTAACCAATCAAGAAAATACCACAAAGCATTTATGCTTCTACGAGAAGTGTTTCGGATCAAAGTACTCCATTTATGGGTGATAACCATTCAAAAAAACACCACAAAGCACTTATACTTTTATGAGAAATGTTTCTAATAAGAGTAGTACATTTATGGATGGTAACCAATCAAGAAAACACCACAAATCATTTATGTTTCTATGAGAACTGTTCCTAATCAAAGTATTTCATTTATTGGTGATAACCATTCTAGAAAACACCACAAAACACTTATACTTCTATGAGAAGTGTTTCTAATCAAAGTATTTCATTTATAGATGGTAACCAATCACGAAAACACCACAAAGTATTTATGCTTCTATGAGAAGTTTTTCTAATCAACGTACTTCATTTATGGGTGGTAACCAATCAAGAAAACACCACAAAGCATTTATACTTCTATGTGAAGTGTTTCTAATCAAAGTGCTTCATTTATGGGAGGTAACAAATCAAGAAAACACAATAAGCATTTATGCTTCTATGAGAAGTGATTCTAATCAAAGTACTTCATTTATTAGTGATAACCATTCAAGAAAACAACACAAAACACTTATATTTCTATGAGAAGTGTTTCTAATTAGAGTACTTCATTTATGAATGGTAACCAATCAAGAAAATACCACAAAGCATTTATGCTTCTACGAGAAGTGTTTCGGATCAAAGTACTCCATTTATGGGTGATAACCATTCATGAAAACACCACAAAGCACTTATACTTCTACGAGAAGTGTTTCTAATAAGCGTAGTACATTTATGGATGGTAACCAATCAAGAAAACACCACAAATCATTTATGTTTCTATGAGAACTGTTCCTAATAAAAGTATTTCATTTATTGGTGATAACCATTCTAGAAAACACCACAAAACACTTATACATCTATGAGAAGTGTTTCTAATCACAGTACTTCATTTATGGATGGTAACCAATCAAGAAAACACCACAAAGTATTTATGCTTCTATGAGAAGTTTTTCTAATCAACGTACTTCATTGATGGGTGGTAACCAATCAAGAAAACACCACAAAGAATTTATACTTCTATGTGAAGTGTTTCTAATCAAAGTGCTTCATTTATGGGAGGTAACAAATCAAGAAAACACAAAAAGCATTTATGCTTCTACGAGAAGTGTTTCTGATCAAAGTACTTCATTTATTAGTGCTAACCATTCAAGAAAACACCACAAAGCACTTATACTTCTAGGAGAAGTGTTTCTAATCAGAGTAGTTCATTTATGGATGGTAACCATTCAAGAAAACACCACAAAGCATTTATGCCTCTGTGAGAAGTGTTTCTAATCAAAGTACTCCATTTATGGGTGGTACCCAATCAAGAAAACAGCACAATGCACTTATGCTTCTATGAGAAGTGTTTCTGATCAATGTACTTCATTTTTGGGTGATAACCAATCAAGAAAACACCACAAAGCACTTATACTCCTATGAGAAGAGTTTCGATTCAGAGTACTTCATTTATGGGTGGTAACCAATGAAGAAAACACCAAAAGCATTTATGCTTCTACGAGAAGTGTTTCTGATCAAAGTACTTTATATATGGGTCATAACCATTCATGAAAACACCAGAAAGCACTTATACTTCTACGAGAAGTGTTTCTGATCAATGTACTTCACTTATGGCTGGTAACCAATCAAGAAAATACCACAAAGCATTTATGCTTCTACGAGAAGTGTTTCGGATCAAAGTACTCCATTTATGGGTGATAACCATTCAAAAAAATACCACAAAGCACTTATACTTCTATGAGAAGTGTTTCTAATCAGAGTAGTACATTTATGGATGGTAATCAATCAAGAAAAAACCACAAATAATTTATGCTTCTATGAGAACTGTTCCTAATCAAAATACTTCATTTATTGGTGATAACCATTAAAGAAAACACCACAAAGCATTTTTGCTTCTATGAGAAGTGTTTCTGATCAGAGTACGTCATTTTTGGGTGCTAACCATTAAAGAAAACACCACAAATGAACTTATCCTACCATGAGTAGTGTTTCTAATCCAGGTACTTCCTTTATGAGTTGTAACCTTTGAAGAAAACTCCACAATGCATCATATCTTACTACGAGAAGAGTTTCTTCTTCGAGTACTTCTTCTAAGTGTTGTAACCATTCTCTAAAACACTCCAAAGAAGCATGGAATACTACTCTATGTGGTTGATGTCCGTGTACATAATTTCTGACTGGTTTTGATTAGACTACTTCATTTATTGGTGATAACCATGTAAGAAAACACCACAAAGCACTTATACTTCTATGAGAAGTGTTTCTAATCAGAGTAGTTCATTTATGGATGATAACCAATCTAGAAAACACCACAAAGCATTTATGCTTCTATGAGAAGTGTTTCTAATCAAAGTACTTCATTTATGGGTGATAACCAATCAAGAAAACACCACAAAGCACTTATGGTTCTACGAGAAGTGTTTCTAATTAGAGTACTTCATTTATGGGAGGTAACAAATCAAGAAAACACAAAAAGCATTTATGCTTCTATGAGAAGTGTTTCTGATCAAAGTACTTTATATATGGGTGATAACCATTCATGAAAACACCACAAAGCACTTATACTTCTACGAGAAGTGTTTCTGATCAATGTACTTCACTTATGGCTGGTAACCAATCAAGAAAATACCACAAAGCATTTATGCTTCTACGAGAAGTGTTTCGGATCAAAGTACTCCATTTATGGGTGATAACCATTCAAAAAAATACCACAAAGCACTTATACTTCTATGAGAAGTGTTTCTAATCAGAGTAGTACATTTATGGATGGTAACCAATCAAGAAAACACCACAAATCATTTATGTTTCTATGAGAACTGTTCGTAATCAAAGTATTTCATTTATTGGTGATAACCATTGAAGAAAACACCACAAAGCACGTATACTTCTTTGAGAAGTGTTTTAATCAAAGTACTTCATTTATGGATGGTAACCAATCAAGAAAACACCACAAAGTACTTATGCTTCTATGAGAAGTGTTTCTAATCAAAGTAGTTCATTTATGGATGATAACCAATCTAGAAAACACCACAAAGCATTTATGCTTCTATGATAAGTGTTTCTAATCAAAGTACTTCATTTATGGGTGATAACCAATCAAGAAAACACCACAAAGCACTTATGGTTCTACGAGAAGTGTTTCTAATTAGAGTACTTCATTTATGGCTGGTAACCAATCAACAAAATACCACAAAGCATTTATACTTCTATGAGAAGTGTTTGTAATCAAAGTACTTCATTTATGGGTGATAACCAATCAAGAAAACACCACAAAGCACTTATGCTTCTACGAGAAGTGTTTCTGATCAATGTACTTCATTTATGGCTGGTAACCAATCAAGAAAACACCACCAAGCATTTATGCTCCTACGAGAAGTGTTTCGGATCAAAGTATTCCATTTATGAGTGATAACCATTCAAGAAAACACCACAAAGCACTTATACTTCTATGAGAAGTGTTTCTAATCAGAGTAGTACATTTATGGATGGTAACCAATCAAGAAAACACCACAAATCATTTATGTTTCTATGAGAACTGTTCGTAATCAAAGTATTTCATTTATTGGTGATAACCATTGAAGAAAACACCACAAAGCACTTATACTTCTATGATATGTGTTTCAAATCAAAGTAGTTCATTTATGGATGGTAACCAATCTAGAAAACACCACAAAGCATTTATGCTTCTATGTGAAGTGTTTCTGATCAATGTACTTCATTTATGGGTAATAACCAATCAAGAAAACACCACAAAGCACTTATTCTTCTACGAGAAGTGTTTCTGATCAATGTACTTCATTTATGGCTGGTAACCAATCAAGAAAACACCACCAAGCATTTATGCTTCTACGAGAAGTGTTTCGGATCAAAGTACTCCATTTATGGGTGATAACCATTCAAGAAAACACCACAAAGCACTTATACTTCTATGAGAAGTGTTTCTAATCAGTGTAGTACATTTATGGATGGTAACCAATCAAGAAAACACGACAAATCATTTATGTTTCTATGAGAACTGTTCGTAATCAAAGTATTTCATTTATTGGTGATAACCATTGAAGAAAACACCACAAAGCACTTTTACTTTTATGAGAAGTGTTTTAATCAAAGTACTTCATTTATGGATGGTAACCAATCAAGAAAACACCACAAAGTATTTATGCTTCTATGAGAAGTGTTTCTAATCAAAGTAGTTCATTTATGGATGATAACCAATCTAGAAAACACCACAAAGCATTTATGCTTCTATGAGATGTGTTTCTAATCAAAGTACTTCATTTATGGGTGATAACCAATCAAGGAAACACCACAAAGCACTTATGGTTCTAAGAGAAGTGTTTCTAATTAGAGTACTTCATTTATGGCTGGTAACCAATCAACAAAATACCACAAAGCATTTATACTTCTATGAGAAGTGTTTGTAATCAAAGTACTTCATTTATGGGTGATAACCAATCAAGAAAATACCACAAAGCACTTATGCTTCTACGAGAAGTGTTTCTGAGCAATGTACTTCATTTATGGCTGGTAACCAATCAAGAAAACACCACCAAGCATTTATGCTTCTACGAGAAGTGTTTCGGATCAATGTACTCCATTTATGGGTGATAACCATTCAAGAAAACACCACAAAGCACTTATACTTCTATGAGAAGTGTTTCTAATCAGAGTAGTACATTTATGGATGGTAACCAATCAAGAAAACACCACAAATCATTTATGTTTCTATGAGAACTGTTCGTAATCAAAGTATTTCATTTATTGGTGATAACCATTGAAGAAAACACCACAAAGCACTTATACTTCTATGAGAAGTGTTTCTAATCAAAGTACTTCATTTATGGATGGAAACCAATCAAGAAAACACCACAAAGTATTTATGCTTCTATGAGAAGTGTTTCTAATCAAAGTACTTCATTTATGGGTGGTAACCAATCAAGAAAACACCACAAAGCATTTATACTTCTATGTGAAGTGTTTCTAATCAAAGTGCTTCATTTATGGGAGGTAACAAATCAAGAAAATACAAAAAGCATTTATGCTTCTATGAGAAGTGATTCTAATCAAAGTACTTCATTTATTGGTGATAACCATTCAAGAAAACAACACAAAACACTTATATTTCTATGAAAAGTGTTCTAATTAGAGTACTTCATTTATGAATGGTAACCAATCAAGAAAATACCACAAAGCATTTATGCTTTACGAGAAGTGTTTCGGATCAAAGTACTCCATTTATGGGTGATAACCATTCAAAAAAACACCACAAAGCACTTATACTTCTATGAGAAGTGTTTCTAATCAAAGTACTTCATTTATGGGTGATAACCAATCAAGAAAACACCACAAAGCACTTATGCTTCTACGAGAAGTGTTTCTGATCAATGTACTTCATTTATGGCTGGTAACCAATCAAGAAAACACCACCAAGCATTTATGCTTCTACGAGAAGTGTTTCGGATCAAAGTATTCCATTTATGGGTGATAACCATTCAAGAAAACACCACAAAGCACTTATACTTCTATAAGAAGTGTTTCTAATCAGAGTAGTACATTTATGGATGGTAACCAATCAAGAAAACACCACAAATCATTTATGTTTCTATGAGAACTGTTCGTTATCAAAGTATTTCATTTATTGGTGATAACCATTGAAGAAAACACCACAAAGCACTTACACTTCTATGAGAAGTGTTTCTAATCAAAGTAGTTCATTTATGGATGGTAACCAATCTAGAAAATTCCACAAAGCATTTATGCTTCTATGTGAAGTGTTTCTGATCAATGTACTTCATTTATGGGTAATAACCAATCAAGAAAACACCACAAAGCACTTATGCTTCTACGAGAAGTGGTTCTGATCAATGTACTTCATTTAGGGCTGGTAACCAATCAAGAAAACACCACCAAGCATTTATGCTTCTACGAGAAGTGTTTCGGATCAAAGTACTCCATTTATGGGTGATAACCATTCAAGAAAACACCACAAAGCACTTATACTTCTATGAGAAGTGTTTCTAATCAGAGTAGTACATTTATGGATGGTAACCAATCAAGAAAACACCACAAATCATTTATGTTTCTATGAGAACTGTTCGTTATCAAAGTATTTCATTTATTGGTGATAACCATTGAAGAAAACACCACAAAGCACTTATACTTCTATGAGAAGTGTTTCTAATCAAAGTACTTCATTTATGGATGGTAACCAATCAAGAAAACACCACAAAGTATTTATGCTTCTATGAGAAGTGATTCTAATCAAAGTACTTCATTTATTGGTGATAACCATTCAAGAAAACAACACAAAACACTTATATTTCTATGAAAAGTGTTCTAATTGGAGTACTTCATTTATGAATGGTAACCAATCAAGAAAATACCACAAAGCATTTATGCTTTACGAGAAGTGTTTCAGATCAAAGTACTCCATTTATGGGTGATAACCATTAAAAAAAACACCACAAAGCACTTATACTTCTATGAGAAGTGTTTCTAATAAGCGTAGTACATTTATGGATGGTAACCAATCAAGAAAACACCACAAATCATTTATATTTCTATGAGAACTGTTCGTAATCAAAGTATTTCATTTATTGGTGATAACCATTCTAGAAAACACCACAAAACACTTATACATCTATGAGAAGTGTTTCTAATCAAAGTACTTCATTTATGGATGGTAACCAATCAAGAAAACACCACAAAGTATTTATGCTTCTATGAGAAGTTTTTCTAATCAACGTACTTCATTTATGGGTGGTAACCAATCAAGAAAACACCACAAAGCATTTATACTTCTATGTGAAGTGTTTCTAATCAAAGTGCTTCATTTATGGGAGGTAACAAATCAAGAAAACACAAAAAGCATTTATGCTTCTACGAGACGTGTTTCTGATCAAAGTACTTCATTTATTAGTGCTAACCATTCAAGAAAACACCACAAAGCACTTATACTTCTAGGAGAAGTGTTTCTAATCAGAGTAGTTCATTTATGGATGGTAACCATTCAAGAAAACACCACAAAACATTTATGCTGCTGTGAGAAGTGTTTCTAATCAAAGTACTCCATTTATGGGTGGTAACCAATCAAGAAAACACCACAAAGCACTTATGCTTCTACGAGAAGTGTTTCTGATCAATGTACTTCATTTTTGGGTGATAACCAATCAAGAAAACACCACAAAGCACTTATACTCCTATGAGAAGAGTTTCGATTCAGAGTACTTCATTTATGGGTGGTAACCAATGAAGAAAACACCCAAAGCATTTATGCTTCTACGAGAAGTGTTTCTGATCAAAGTACTTTATATATGGGTGATAAGCAATCAAGAAAACACCACAAATCATTATGCTTCTATGAGAAGTGTTCCTAATCAAAGTATTTCATTTATTGGTGATAACTATTCAAGAAAACACCACGAAGCACTTATACTTCTATGAGAAGTGTTTCTAATTCGAGTAATTCATTTATGGATGGTAACCAATCAAGAAACACCACAAAGCATTTATACTTCTATGTGAAGTGTTTCTAATCAAAGTGCTTCATTTATGGGTGGTAACAAATCAAGAAAACACAAAAAGCATTTATGCTTCTATGAGAAGTGATTCTAATCAAAGTACTTCATTTATTGGTGATAACCATTCAAGAAAACAACACAAATCACTTATATTTCTATGAGAAGTGTTTCTAATTAGAGTACTTCATTTATGGATGGGAAGCAATCAAGAAAATACCACAAAACATTTATGCTTCTATGAGAAGTGTTTCTAATCAAAGTACTTCATTTATGCTGATAACCAATTAAGAAAACACTACAAAGCATTTATGCTTCTACGAGAAGTGTTTCTGATCGAAGTACTTTATTTATGGGTGATAACCATTTAAGAAAACACCACAAAGCACTTATACTCCAATGAGAAGTGTTTCTAATCAGAGTACTTCATTTATGGGTCGTAACCAATCAAGAAAACACCGCATTTATGCTTCTACGAGAAGTGTTTCTGATCAAAGTACTTCATTTATGGGTGATAACCATTCTAGAAAACACCACAAAGCATTTATGCTTCTATGAGAAGTGTTTATGATCAGAGTACGTCATTTTTGGGTGCTAACCATTAAAGAAAACACCACAAATGAACTTATCCTACCATGAGAAGTGTTTCTAATCCAGCTACTTCCTTTATGAGTTGTAACCTTTGAAGAAAACCCCACAATGCATCATATCTTACTACGAGAAGAGTTTCTTCTTCGAGTACTTCTTCTAAGTGTTGTAACCATTCTCTAAAACACTCCAAAGAAGCTTGGAATACTACTCTATGTGCTTGATGTCCGTGTACATAATTTCTGACTGGTTTGATTAGACTACTTCATTTATTGGTGATAACCATGTAAGCAAACACCACAAAGCACTTATACTTCTATGAGAAGTGTTTCTAATCAGACTAGTTCATTTATGGATGATAACCAATCAAGAAAATACCACAAAGCATTTATGCTTCTACGAGAAGTGTTTCTGATCAAAGTACTTCATTTATTAGTGCTAACCATTCAAGAAAACACCACAAAGCACTTATACTTCTAGGAGACGTGTTTCTAATCAGAGTAGTTCATTTATGAATGGTAACCATTCAAGAAAACACCATAAAGCATTTATGCTTCTGTGAGATCGAAGTGTTTCTAATCAAAGTACTCCATTTTTGGGTGGTAACCAATCAAGAAAACACCACAAAGCACTTATGCTTCTACGAGAAGTGTTTCTGATCAATGTACTTCATTTTTGGGTGATAACCAATCAAGAAAACACCACAAAGCACTTATACTCCTATGAGAAGTGTTTCTAATCAAAGTAGTTCATTTATGGATGGTAACCAATCTAGAAAACACCACAAAGCATTTATGCTTCTATGTGAAGTGCTTCTGATCAATGTACTTCATTTATGGGTAATAACCAATCAAGAAAACACCACAAAGCACTTATGCTTCTACGAGAAGTGTTTCTGATCAATGTACTTCATTTAGGGCTGGTAACCAATCAAGAAAACACCACCAAGCATTTATGCTTCTACGAGAAGTGTTTCGGATCAAAGTACTCCATTTATGGGTGATAACCATTCAAGAAAACACCACAAAGCACTTATACTTCTATGAGAAGTGTTTCTAATCAGAGTAGTACATTTATGGATGGTAACCAATCAAGAAAACACCACAAATCATTTATGTTTCTATGAGAACTGTTCGTTATCAAAGTATTTCATTTATTGGTGATAATCATTGAAGAAAACACCACAAAGCACTTACACTTCTATGAGAAGTGTTTCTAATCAAAGTAGTTCATTTATGGATGGTAACCAATCTAGAAAACTCCACAAAGCATTTATGCTTCTATGTGAAGTGTTTCTGATCAATGTACTTCATTTATAGGTAATAACCAATCAAGAAAACACCACAAAGCACTTATGCTTCTACGAGAAGTGGTTCTGATCAATGTACTTCATTTAGGGCTGGTAACCAATCAAGAAAACACCACCAAGCATTTATGCTTCTACGAGAAGTGTTTCGGATCAAAGTACTCAATTTATGGGTGATAACCATTCAAGAAAACACCACAAAGCACTTATACTTCTATGAGAAGTGTTTCTAATCAGAGTAGTACATTTATGGATGGTAACCAATCAAGAAAACACCACAAATCATTTATGTTTCTATGAGAACTGTTCGTAATCAAAGTATTTCATTTATTGGTGATAACCATTGAAGAAAACACCACAAAGCACTTTTACTTCTATGAGAAGTGTTTTAATCAAAGTACTTCATTTATGGATGGTAACCAATCAAGAAAACACCACAAAGTATTTATGCTTCTATGAGAAGTGTTTCTAATCAAAGTAGTTCATTTATGGATGATAACCAATCTAGAAAACACCACAAAGCATTTATGCTTCTATGTGAAGTGTTTCTAATCAAAGTGCTTCATTTATGGGAGGTAACAAATCAAGAAAACACAAAAAGCATTTATGCTTCTATGAGAAGTGATTCGAATCAAAGTACTTCATTTATTGGTGATAACCATTCAAGAAAACAACACAAAACACTTATATTTCTATGAAAAGTGTTCTAATTAGAGTACTTCATTTATGAATGGTAACCAATCAAGAAAATACCACAAAGCATTTATGCTTTACGAGAAGTGTTTCGGATCAAAGTACTCCATTTATGGGTGATAACCATTCAAAAAAACACCACAAAGCACTTATACTTCTATGAGAAGTGTTTCTAATCAAAGTACTTCATTTATGGGTGATAACCAATCAAGAAAACACCACAAAGCACTTATGCTTCTACGAGAAGTGTTTCTGATCAATGTACTTCATTTATGGCTGGTAACCAATCAAGAAAACACCACCAAGCATTTATGCTTCTACGAGAAGTGTTTCGGATCAAAGTATTCCATTTATGGGTGATAACCATTCAAGAAAACACCACAAAGCACTTATACTTCTATAAGAAGTGTTTCTAATCAGAGTAGTACATTTATGGATGGTAACCAATCAAGAAAACACCACAAATCATTTATGTTTCTATGAGAACTGTTCGTTATCAAAGTATTTCATTTATTGGTGATAACCATTGAAGAAAACACCACAAAGCACTTACACTTCTATGAGAAGTGTTTCTAATCAAAGTAGTTCATTTATGGATGGTAACCAATCTAGAAAACTCCACAAAGCATTTATGCTTCTATGTGAAGTGTTTCTGATCAATGTACTTCATTTATGGGTAATAACCAATCAAGAAAACACCACAAAGCACTTATGCTTCTACGAGAAGTGGTTCTGATCAATGTACTTCATTTAGGGCTGGTAACCAATCAAGAAAACACCACCAAGCATTTATGCTTCTACGAGAAGTGTTTCGGATCAAAGTACTCCATTTATGGGTGATAACCATTCAAGAAAACACCACAAAGCACTTATACTTCTATGAGAAGTGTTTCTAATCAGAGTAGTACATTTATGGATGGTAACCAATCAAGAAAACACCACAAATCATTTATGTTTCTATGAGAACTGTTCGTAATCAAAGTATTTCATTTATTGGTGATAACCATTGAAGAAAACACCACAAAGCACTTATACTTCTATGAGAAGTGTTTCTAATCAAAGTACTTCATTTATGGATGGTAACCAATCAAGAAAACACCACAAAGTATTTATGCTTCTATGAGAAGTGATTCTAATCAAAGTACTTCATTTATTGGTGATAACCATTCAAGAAAACAACACAAAACACTTATATTTCTATGAAAAGTGTTCTAATTAGAGTACTTCATTTATGAATGGTAACCAATCAAGAAAATACCACAAAGCATTTATGCTTTACGAGAAGTGTTTCGGATCAAAGTACTCCATTTATGGGTGATAACCATTAAAAAAAACACCACAAAGCACTTATACTTCTATGAGAAGTGTTTCTAATAAGCGTAGTACATTTATGGATGGTAACCAATCAAGAAAACACCACAAATCATTTATGTTTCTATGAGAACTGTTCCTAATCAAAGTATTTCATTTATTGGTGATAACCATTCTAGAAAACACCACAAAACACTTATACATCTATGAGAAGTGTTTCTAATCAAAGTACTTCATTTATGGATGGTAACCAATCAAGAAAACACCACAAAGTATTTATGCTTCTATGAGAAGTTTTTCTAATCAACGTACTTCATTTATGGGTGGTAACCAATCAAGAAAACACCACAAAGCATTTATACTTCTATGTGAAGTGTTTCTAATCAAAGTGCTTCATTTATGGGAGGTAACAAATCAAGAAAACACAAAAAGCATTTATGCTTCTACGAGAAGTGTTTCTGATCAAAGTACTTCATTTATTAGTGCTAACCATTCAAGAAAACACCAGAAAGCACTTATACTTCTAGGAGAAGTGTTTCTAATCAGAGTAGTTCATTTATGGATGGTAACCATTCAAGAAAACACCACAAAACATTTATGCTGCTGTGAGAAGTGTTTCTAATCAAAGTACTCCATTTATGGGTGGTAACCAATCAAGAAAACACCACAAAGCACTTATGCTTCTACGAGAAGTGTTTCTGATCAATGTACTTCATTTTTGGGTGATAACCAATCAAGAAAACACCACAAAGCACTTATACTCCTATGAGAAGAGTTTCGATTCAGAGTACTTCATTTATGGGTGGTAACCAATGAAGAAAACACCCAAAGCATTTATGCTTCTACGAGAAGTGTTTCTGATCAAAGTACTTTATATATGGGTGATAAGCAATCAAGAAAACACCACAAATCATTTATGCTTCTATGAGAAGTGTTCCTAATCAAAGTATTTCATTTATTGGTGATAACTATTCAAGAAAACACCACGAAGCACTTATACTTCAATGAGAAGTGTTTCTAATTCGAGTAATTCATTTATGGATGGTAACCAATCAAGAAACACCACAAAGTATTTATGCTTTTATGAGAAGTGTTTCTAATCAAAGTACTTCATTTATGGGTGGTAACCAGTCAAGAAAACACCACAAAGCATTTATACTTCTATGTGAAGTGTTTCTAATCAAAGTGCTTCATTTATGGGTGGTAACAAATCAAGAAAACACAAAAAGCATTTATGCTTCTATGAGAAGTGATTCTAATCAAAGTACTTCATTTATTGGTGATAACCATTCAAGAAAACACCACAAATCACTTATATTTCTATGAGAAGTGTTTCTAATTAGAGTACTTCATTTATGGATGGGAAGCAATCAAGAAAATACCACAAAACATTTATGCTTCTATGAGAAGTGTTTCTAATCAAAGTACTTCATTTATGCTGATAACCAATTAAGAAAACACTACAAAGCATTTATGCTTCTACGAGAAGTGTTTCTGATCAAAGTACTTTATTTATGGGTGATAACCATTTAAGAAAACACCACAAAGCACTTATACTCCAATGAGAAGTGTTTCTAATCAGAGTACTTCATTTATGGGTCGTAACCAATCAAGAATACACCACAAAGAATTTATGCTTCTACGAGAAGTGTTTCTGATCAAAGTACTTCATTTATGGGTGATAACCATTCTAGAAAACACCACAAAGCATTTATGCTTCTATGAGAAGTGTTTATGATCAGAGTACGTCATTTTTGGGTGCTAACCATTAAAGAAAACACCACAAATGAACTTATCCTACCATGAGAAGTGTTTCTGATCCAGCTACTTCCTTTATGAGTTGTAACCTTTGAAGAAAACCCCACAATGCATCATATCTTACTACGAGAAGAGTTTCTTCTTCGAGTACTTCTTCTAAGTGTTGTAACCATTCTCTAAAACACTCCAAAGAAGCTTGGAATACTACTCTATGTGCTTGATGTCCGTGTACATAATTTCTGACTGGTTTGATTAGACTACTTCATTTATTGGTGATAACCATGTAAGCAAACACCACAAAGCACTTATACTTCTATTAGAAGTGTTTCTAATCAGAGTAGTTCATTTATGGATGATAACCAATCAAGAAAATACCACAAAGCATTTATGCTTCTACGAGAAGTGTTTCTGATCAAAGTACTTCATTTATTAGTGCTAACCATTCAAGAAAACACCACAAAGCACTTATACTTCTAGGAGAAGTGTTTCTAATCAGAGTAGTTCATTTATGAATGGTAACCATTCAAGAAAACACCAAAAAGCATTTATGCTTCTGTGAGATCGAAGTGTTTCTAATCAAAGTACTCCATTTTTGGGTGGTAACCAATCAAGAAAACACCACAAAGCACTTATGCTTCTACGAGAAGTGTTTCTGATCAATGTACTTCATTTTTGGGTGATAACCAATCAAGAAAACACCACAAAGCACTTATACTCCTATGAGAAGTGTTTCTAATCAAAGTAGTTCATTTATGGATGGTAACCAATCTAGAAAACACCACAAAGCATTTATGCTTCTATGTGAAGTGCTTCTGATCAATGTACTTCATTTATGGGTAATAACCAATCAAGAAAACACCACAAAGCACTTATGCTTCTACGAGAAGTGTTTCTGATCAATGTACTTCATTTAGGGCTGGTAACCAATCAAGAAAACACCACCAAGCATTTATGCTTCTACGAGAAGTGTTTCGGATCAAAGTACTCCATTTATGGGTGATAACCATTCAAGAAAACACCACAAAGCACTTATACTTCTATGAGAAGTGTTTCTAATCAGAGTAGTACATTTATGGATGGTAACCAATCAAGAAAACACCACAAATCATTTATGTTTCTATGAGAACTGTTCGTAATCAAAGTATTTCATTTATTGGTGATAACCATTGAAGAAAACACCACAAAGCACTTATACTTCTATGAGAAGTGTTTCTAATCAAAGTACTTCATTTATGGATGGTAACCAATCAATAAAACACCACAAAGTATTTATGCTTCTATGAGAAGTGTTTCTAATCAAAGTAGTTCATTTATGGATGATAACCAATCTAGAAAACACCACAAAGCATTTATGCTTCTATGAGAAGTGTTTCTAATCAAAGTACTAAATTTATGGGTGATAACCAATCAAGAAAACACCACAAAGCTCTTATGCTTCTACGAGAAGTGTTTCTAATTAGAGTACTTCATTTATGGCTGGTAACCAATCAACAAAATACCACAAAGCATTTATACTTCTATGAGAAGTGTTTGTAATCAAAGTACTTCATTTATGGGTGATAACCAATCAAGAAAACACCACAAAGCACTTATGCTTCTACGAGAAGTGTTTCTGATCAATGTACTTCATTTATGGCTGGTAACCAATCAAGAAAACCCCACCAAGCATTTATGCTTCTACGAGAAGTGTTTCGGATCAAAGTACTCCATTTATGGGTGATAACCATTCAAGAAAACACCACAAAGCACTTATACTTCTATGAGAAGTGTTTCTAATCAGAGTAGTACATTTATGGATGGTAACCAATCAAGAAAACACCACAAATCATTTATGTTTCTATGAGAACTGTTCGTAATCAAAGTATTTCATTTATTGGTGATAACCATTGAAGAAAACACCACAAAGCACTTATACTTCTATGAGAAGTGTTTCTAATCAAAGTACTTCATTTATGGATGGAAACCAATCAAGAAAACACCACAAAGTATTTATGCTTCTATGAGAAGTGTTTCTAATCAAAGTACTTCATTTATGGGTGGTAACCAATCAAGAAAACACCACAAAGCATTTATACTTCTGTGTGAAGTGTTTCTAATCAAAGTGCTTCATTTATGGGAGGTAACAAATCAAGAAAACACAAAAAGCATTTATGCTTCTATGAGAAGTGATTCTAATCAAAGTACTTCATTTATTGGTGATAACCATTCAAGAAAACAACACAAAACACTTATATTTCTATGAAAAGTGTTCTAATTAGAGTACTTCATTTATGAATGGTAACCAATCAAGAAAATACCACAAAGCATTTATGCTTTACGAGAAGTGTTTCGGATCAAAGTACTCCATTTATGGGTGATAACCATTCAAAAAAACACCACAAAGCACTTATACTTCTATGAGAAGTGTTTCTAACCAGAGTAGTTCATTTATGGATGGTAACCAATCAAGAAAACACCACAAAGCATTTATGCTTCTATGATAAGTGTTTGTAATCAAAGTACTTCATTTATGGGTGATAACCAATCAAGAAAACACCACAAAGCACTTATGCTTCTACGAGAAGTGTTTCTGATCAATGTACTTCATTTATGGCTGGTAACCAATCAAGAAAACACCACCAAGCATTTATGCTTCTACGAGAAGTGTTTCAGATCAAAGTATTCCATTTATGGGTGATAACCATTCAAGAAAACACCACAAAGCACTTATACTTCTATAAGAAGTGTTTCTAATCAGAGTAGTACATTTATGGATGGTAACTAATCAAGAAAACACCACAAATCATTTATGTTTCTATGAGAACTGTTCGTTATCAAAGTATTTCATTTATTGGTGATAAACATTGAAGAAAACACCACAAAGCACTTACACTTCTATGAGAAGTGTTTCTAATCAAAGTAGTTCATTTATGGATGGTAACCAATCTAGAAAACTCCACAAAGCATTTATGCTTCTATGTGAAGTGTTTCTGATCAATGTACTTCATTTATAGGTAATAACCTATCAAGAAAACACCACAAAGCACTTATGCTTCTACGAGAAGTGGTTCTGATCAATGTACTTCATTTAGGGCTGGTAACCAATCAAGAAAACACCACCAAGCATTTATGCTTCTACGAGAAGTGTTTCGGATCAAAGTACTCCATTTATGGGTGATAACCATTCAAGAAAACACCACAAAGCACTTATACTTCTATGAGAAGTGTTTCTAATCAGAGTAGTACATTTATGGATGGTAACCAATCAAGAAAACACCACAAATCATTTATGTTTCTATGAGAAATGTTCGTAATCAAAGTATTTCATTTATTGGTGATAACCATTGAAGAAAACACCACAAAGCACTTATACTTCTATGAGAAGTGTTTCTAATCAAAGTACTTCATTTATGGATGGTAACCAATCAAGAAAACACCACAAAGTATTTATGCTTCTATGAGAAGTGATTCTAATCAAAGTACTTCATTTATTGGTGATAACCATTCAAGAAAACAACACAAAACACTTATATTTCTATGAAAAGTGTTCTAATTAGAGTACTTCATTTGTGAATGGTAACCAATCAAGAAAATACCACAAAGCATTTATGCTTTACGAGAAGTGTTTCGGATCAAAGTACTCCATTTATGGGTGATAACCATTAAAAAAAACACCACAAAGCACTTATACTTCTATGAGAAGTGTTTCTAATAAGCGTAGTACATTTATGGATGGTAACCAATCAAGAAAACACCACAAATCATTTATGTTTCTTTGAGTACTGTTCCTAATCAAAGTATTTCATTTATTGGTGATAACCATTCTAGAAAACACCACAAAACACTTATACATCTATGAGAAGTGTTTCTAATCAAAGTACTTCATTTATGGATGGTAACCAATCAAGAAAACACCACAAAGTATTTATGCTTCTATGAGAAGTTTTTCTAATCAACGTACTTCATTTATGGGTGGTAACCAATCAAGAAAACACCACAAAGCATTTATACTTCTATGTGAAGTGTTTCTAATCAAAGTGCTTCATTTATGGGAGGTAACAAATCAAGAAAACACAAAAAGCATTTATGCTTCTACGAGAAGTGTTTCTGATCAAAGTACTTCATTTATTAGTGCTAACCATTCAAGAAAACACCACAAAGCACTTATACTTCTAGGAGAAGTGTTTCTAATCAGAGTAGTTCATTTATGGATGGTAACCATTCAAGAAAACACCACAAAACATTTATGCTGCTGTGAGAAGTGTTTCTAATCAAAGTACTCCATTTATGGGTGGTAACCAATCAAGAAAACACCACAAAGCACTTATGCTTCTACGAGAAGTGTTTCTGATCAATGTACTTCATTTTTGGGTGATAACCAATCAAGAAAACACCACAAAGCACTTATACTCCTATGAGAAGAGTTTCGATTCAGAGTACTTCATTTATGGGTGGTAACCAATGAAGAAAACACCCAAAGCATTTATGCTTCTACGAGAAGTGTTTCTGATCAAAATACTTTATATATGGGTGATAAGCAATCAAGAAAACACCACAAATCATTTATGCTTCTATGAGAAGTGTTCCTAATCAAAGTATTTCATTTATTGGTGATAACTATTCAAGAAAACACCACGAAGCACTTATACTTCTATGAGAAGTGTTTCTAATTCGAGTAATTCATTTATGGGTGGTAACCAATCAAGAAAACACCACAAAGCATTTAAACTTCTATGTGAAGTGTTTCTAATCAAAGTGCTTCATTTATGGGTGGTAACAAATCAAGAAAACACAAAAAGCATTTATGCTTCTATGAGAAGGGATTCTAATCAAAGTACTTCATTTATTGGTGATAACCATTCAAGAAAACACCACAAATCACTTATATTTCTATGAGAAGTGTTTCTAATTAGAGTACTTCATTTATGGATGGGAAGCAATCAAGAAAATACCACAAAACATTTATGCTTCTATGAGAAGTGTTTCTAATCAAAGTACTTCATTTATGCTGATAACCAATTAAGAAAACACTACAAAGCATTTATGCTTCTACGAGAAGTGTTTCTGATCAAAGTACTTTATTTATGGGTGATTACCATTTAAGAAAACACCACAAAGCACTTATACTCCAATGAGAAGTGTTTCTAATCAGAGTACTTCATTTATGGGTCGTAACCAATCAAGAAAACACCACAAAGCATTTATGCTTCTACAAGAAGTGTTTCTGATCAAAGTACTTCATTTATGGGTGATAACCATTCTAGAAAACACCACAAAGCATTTATGCTTCTATGAGAAGTGTTTATGATCAGAGTACGTCATTTTTGGGTGCTAACCATTAAAGAAAACACCACAAATGAACTTATCCTACCATGAGAAGTGTTTCTGATCCAGCTACTTCCTTTATGAGTTGTAACCTTTGAAGAAAACCCCACAATGCATCATATCTTACTACGAGAAGAGTTTCTTCTTCGAGTACTTCTTCTAAGTGTTGTAACCATTCTCTAAAACACTCCAAAGAAGCTTGGAATACTACTCTATGTGCTTGATGTCCGTGTACATAATTTCTGACTGGTTTGATTAGACTACTTCATTTATTGGTGATAACCATGTAAGCAAACACCACAAAGCACTTATACTTCTATGAGAAGTGTTTCTAATCAGAGTAGTTCATTTATGGATGATAACCAATCAAGAAAATACCACAAAGCATTTATGCTTCTACGAGAAGTGTTTCTGATCAAAGTACTTCATTTATTAGTGCTAACCATTCAAGAAAACACCACAAAGCACTTATACTTCTAGGAGAAGTGTTTCTAATCAGAGTAGTTCATTTATGAATGGTAACCATTCAAGAAAACACCATAAAGCATTTATGCTTCTGTGAGATCGAAGTGTTTCTAATCAAAGTACTCCATTTTTGGGTGGTAACCAATCAAGAAAACACCACAAAGCACTTATGCTTCTACGAGAAGTGTTTCTGATCAATGTACTTCATTTTTGGGTGATAACCAATCAAGAAAACACCACAAAGCACTTATACTCCAATGAGAAGTGTTTCTAATCAAAGTAGTTCATTTATGGATGGTAACCAATCTAGAAAACACCACAAAGCATTTATGCTTCTATGTGAAGTGCTTCTGATCAATGTACTTCATTTATGGGTAATAACCAATCAAGAAAACACCACAAAGCACTTATGCTTCTACGAGAAGTGTTTCTGATCAATGTACTTCATTTAGGGCTGGTAACCAATCAAGAAAAGACCACCAAGCATTTATGCTTCTACGAGAAGTGTTTCGGATCAAAGTATTCCATTTATGGGTGATAACCATTCAAGAAAACACCACAAAGCACTTATACTTCTATGAGAAGTGTTTCTAATCAGAGTAGTACATTTATGGATGGTAACCAATCAAGAAAACACCACAAATCATTTATGTTTCTATGAGAACTGTTCGTAATCAAAGTATTTCATTTATTGGTGATAACCATTGAAGAAAACACCACAAAGCACTTATACTTCTATGAGAAGTGTTTCTAATCAAAGTACTTCATTTATGGATGGTAACCAATCAAGAAAACACCACAAAGCATTTATGCTTCTAGGAGAAGTGTTTCTAATCAAAGTACTTCATTTATTAGTGCTAACCATTCAAGAAAACACCACAAAGCACTTATACTTCTAGGAGAAGTGTTTCTAATCAGAGTAGTTCATTTATGGATGGTAACCATTCAAGAAAACACCATAAAGCATTTATGCTTCTGTGAGAAGTGTTTCTAATCAATGTACTTCATTTTTGGGTGATAACCAATCAAGAAAACACCACAAAGCACTTATACTCCTATGAGAAGTGTTTCTATTCAAAGTAGTTCATTTATGGATGGTAACCAATCTAGAAAACACCACAAAGCATTTATGCTTCTATGTGAAGTGTTTCTGATCAATGTACTTCATTTATGGCTGGTAACCAATCAAGAAAACACCACCAAGCATTTATGCTTCTACGAGAAGTGTTTCGGATCAAAGTACTCCATTTATGGGTGATAACCATTCAAGAAAACACCACAAAGCACTTATACTTCTATGAGAAGTGTTTCGGATCAAAGTATTCCATTTATGGGTGATAACCATTCAAGAAAACACCACAACGCACTTATACTTCTATGAGAAGTGTTTCTAATCAAAGTACTTCATTTATGGATGGTAACCAATCAAGAAAACACCACAAAGTATTTATGCTTCTATGAGAAGTGTTTCTAATCAAAGTACTTCATTTATGGGTGGTAACCAATCAAGAAAACACCACAAAGCATTTATACTTCTATTTGAAGTGTTTCTAATCAAAGTGCTTCATTTATGGGAGGTAACAAATCAAGAAAACACAAAAAGCACTTATACTCCTATGAGAAGTGTTTCTATTCAAAGTAGTTCATTTATGGATGGTAACCAATCTAGAAAACACCACAAAGCATTTATGCTTCTATGTGAAGTGCTTCTGATCAATGTACTTCATTTATGGGTAATAACCAATCAAGAAAACACCACAAAGCACTTATGCTTCTACGAGAAGTGTTTCTGATCAATGTACTTCATTTAGGGCTGGTAACCAATCAAGAAAACACCACCAAGCATTTATGCTTCTACGAGAAGTGTTTCGGATCAAAGTATTCCATTTATGGGTGATAACCATTCAAGAAAACACCACAAAGCACTTATACTTCTATGAGAAGTGTTTCTAATCAGAGTAGTACATTTATGGATGGTAACCAATCAAGAAAACACCACAAATCATTTATGTTTCTATGAGAACTGTTCGTAATCAAAGTATTTCATTTATTGGTGATAACCATTGAAGAAAACACCACAAAGCACTTATACTTCTATGAGATGTGATTCTAATTAGAGTAGTTCATTTATGGATGGTAACCATTCAAGAAAACACCAGAAAGCATTTATGCTTCTGTGAGAAGTGTTTCTAATCAAAGTACTCCATTTATGGGTGGTAACCAATCAAGAAAACACCACAAAGCACTTATGCTTCTACGAGAAGTGTTTCTGATCAATGTACTTCATTTTTGGGTGATAACCAATCAAGAAAACACCACAAAGCACTTATACTCCTATGAGAAGTGTTTCTATTCAAAGTAGTTCATTTATGGATGGTAACCAATCTAGAAAACACCACAAAGCATTTATGCTTCTATGTGAAGTGTTTCTGATCAATGTACTTCATTTATGGCTGGTAACCAATCAAGAAAACACCACCAAGCATTTATGCTTCTACGAGAAGTGTTTCGGATCAAAGTACTCCATTTATGGGTGATAACCATTCAAGAAAACACCACAAAGCACTTATACTTCTATGAGAAGTGTTTCTAATCAGAGTAGTACATTTATGGATGGTAACCAATCAAGAAAACACCACAAATCATTTATGTTTCTATGAGAACTGTTCGTAATCAAAGTATTTCATTTATTGGTGATAAACATTGAAGAAAACACCACAAAGCACTTATACTTCTATGAGATGTGTTTCTAATCAAAGTAGTTCATTTATGGATGGTAACCAATCTAGAAAACACCACAAAGCATTTATGCTTCTATGTGAAGTGTTTCTGATCAATGTACTTCATTTATGGGTAATAACCAATCAAGAAAACACCACAAAGCACTTATGCTTCTACGAGAAGTGTTTCTGATCAATGTACTTCATTTAGGGCTGGTAACCATTCAAGAAAACACCACCAATCATTTATGCTTCTACGAGAAGTGTTTCGGATCAAAGTACTCCAATTATGGGTGATAACAATTCAAGAAAACACCACAAAGAACTTATACTTCTAAGAGAAGTGTTTCTAATCAAAGTACTTCATTTATGGATGGTAACCAATCAAGAAAACACCACAAAGTATTTATGATTCTATGAGAAGTGTTTCTAATCAAAGTACTTCATTTATGGGTGGTAACCAATCATGAAAACACCACAAAGCATTTATACTTCTATGTGAAGTGTTTCTAATCAAAGTGCTTCATTTATGGGTGGTAACCAATCATGAAAACACCACAAAGCATTTATACTTCTATGTGAAGTGTTTCTAATCAAAGTGCTTCATTTATCGGAGGTAACAAATCAAGAAAACACAAAAAGCATTTATGCTTCTATGAGAAGTGATTCTAATCAAAGTACTTCATTTATTGGTGATAACCATTCAAGAAAACAACACAAAACACTTATATTTCTATGAAAAGTGTTCTAATTAGAGTACTTCATTTATGAATGGTAACCAATCAAGAAAATACCACAAAGCATTTATGCTTTACGAGAAGTGTTTCGGATCAAAGTACTCCATTTATGGGTGATAACCATTCAAAAAAACACCACAAAGCACTTATACTTCTATGAGAAGTGTTTCTAATCAAAGTACTTCATTTATGGGTGATAACCAATCAAGAAAACACCACAAAGCACTTATGCTTCTACGAGAAGTGTTTCTGATCAATGTACTTCATTTATGGATGGTAACCAATCAAGAAAACACCACCAAGCATTTATGCTTCTACGAGAAGTGTTTCGGATCAAAGTATTCCATTTATGGGTGATAACCATTCAAGAAAACACCACAAAGCACTTATACTTTTATGAGAAGTGTTTCTAATCAGAGTAGTACATTTATGGATGGTAACCAATCAAGAAAACACCACAAATCATTTATGTTTCTATGAGAACTGTTCGTAATCAAAGTATTTCATTTATTGGTGATAACCATTGAAGAAAACACCACAAAGCACTTATACTTCTATGAGATGTGTTTCTAATTAGAGTAGTTCATTTATGGATGGTAACCATTCAAGAAAACACCAGAAAGCATTTATGCTTCTGTGAGAAGTGTTTCTAATCAAAGTACTCCATTTATGGGTGGTAACCAATCAAGAAAACACCACAAAGCACTTATGCTTCTACGAGAAGTGTTTCTGATCAATGTACTTTATTTTTGGGTGATAACCAATCAAGAAAACACCACAAAGCACTTATACTCCTATGAGAAGTGTTTCTATTCAAAGTAGTTCATTTATGGATGGTAACCAATCTAGAAAACACCACAAAGCATTTATGCTTCTATGTGAAGTGCTTCTGATCAATGTACTTCATTTATGGATAATAACCAATCAAGAAAACACCACAAAGCACTTATGCTTCTACGAGAAGTGTTTCTGATCAATGTACTTCATTTAGGGTTGGTAACCAATCAAGAAAACACCACCAAGCATTTATGCTTCTACGAGAAGTGTTTCGGATCAAAGTATTCCATTTATGGGTGATAACCATTCAAGAAAACACCACAAAGCACTTATACTTCTATGAGAAGTGTTTCTAATCAGAGTAGTACATTTATGGATGGTAACCAATCAAGAAAACACCACAAATCATTTATATTTCTATGAGAACTGTTCGTAATCAAAGTATTTCATTTATTGGTGATAAACATTGAAGAAAACACCACAAAACACTTATACTTCTATGAGATGTGTTTCTAATCAAAGTAGTTCATTTATGGATGGTAACCAATCTAGAAAACACCACAAAGCATTTATGCTTCTATGTGAAGTGTTTCTGATCAATGTACTTCATTTATGGGTAATAACCAATCAAGAAAACACCACAAAGCACTTATGCTTCTACGAGAAGTGTTTCTAATTAGAGTACTTCATTTATGGCTGATAACCAATCAAGAAAATACCACAAAGCATTTATACTTCTATGAGAAGTGTTTCTAATCAAAGTACTTCATTTATGGGTGATAACCAATCAAGAAAACACCACAAAGCACTTATGCTTCTACGAGAAGTGTTTCTGATCAATGTACTTCATTTATGGCTGGTAACCATTCAAGAAAACACCACCAAGCATTTATGCTTCTACGAGAAGTGTTTCGGATCAAAGTACTCCATTTATGGGTGATAACCATTCATGAAAACACCACAAAGCACTTATACTTCTATGATAAGTGTTTCTAATCAGAGTAGTACATTTATGGATGGTAACCAATCAAGAAAACACCACAAATCATTTATGTTTCTATGAGAACTGTTCGTAATCAAAGTATTTCATTTATTGGTGATAACCATTGAAGAAAACACCACAAACCACTTATACTTCTATGAGAAGTGTTTCTAATCAAAGTACTTCATTTATGGATGGTAACCAATCAAGAAAACACCACAAAGTATTTATGCTTCTATGAGAAGTGTTTCTAATCAAAGTACTTCATTTATGGGTGGTAACCAATCAAGAAAACACCACAAAGCATTTATACTTCTATTTGAAGTGTTTCTAATCAAAGTGCTTCATTTATGGGAGGTAACAAATCAAGAAAACACAAAAAGCACTTATACTCCTATGAGAAGTGTTTCTATTCAAAGTAGTTCATTTATGGATGGTAACCAATCTAGAAAACACCACAAAGCATTTATGCTTCTATGTGAAGTGCTTCTGATCAATGTACTTCATTTATGGGTAATAACCAATCAAGAAAACACCACAAAGCACTTATGCTTCTACGAGAAGTGTTTCTGATCAATGTACTTCATTTAGGGCTGGTAACCAATCAAGAAAACACCACCAAGCATTTATGCTTCTACGAGAAGTGTTTCGGATCAAAGTATTCCATTTATGGGTGATAACCATTCAAGAAAACACCACAAAGCACTTATACTTCTATGAGAAGTGTTTCTAATCAGAGTAGTACATTTATGGATGGTAACCAATCAAGAAAACACCACAAATCATTTATGTTTCTATGAGAACTGTTCGTAATCAAAGTATTTCATTTATTGGTGATAACCATTGAAGAAAACACCACAAAGCACTTATACTTCTATGAGATGTGTTTCTAATCAGAGTAGTTCATTTATGGATGGTAACCATTCAAGAAAACACCAGAAAGCATTTATGCTTCTGTGAGAAGTGTTTCTAATCAAAGTACTCCATTTATGGGTGGTAACCAATCAAGAAAACACCACAAATCATTTATGCTTCTAGGAGAAGTGTTTCTGATCAAAGTACTTCATTTATTAGTGCTAACCATTCAAGAAAACACCAGAAAGCTCTTATACTTCTAGGAGAAGTGTTTCTAATCAGAGTAGTTCATTTATGGATGGTAACCATTCAAGAAAACACCATAAAGCATTTATGCTTCTGTGAGAAGTGTTTCTAATCAAAGTACTCCATTTATGGGTGGTAACCAATCAAGAAAACACCACAAAGCACTTATGCTTCTACGAGAAGTGTTTCTGATCAATGTACTTTATTTTTGGGTGATAACCAATCAAGAAAACACCACAAAGCACTTATACTCCTATGAGAAGTGTTTCTATTCAAAGTAGTTCATTTATGGATGGTAACCAATCTAGAAAACACCACAAAGCATTTATGCTTCTATGTGAAGTGCTTCTGATCAATGTACTTCATTTATGGGTAATAACCAATCAAGAAAACACCACAAAGCACTTATGCTTCTACGAGAAGTGTTTCTGATCAATGTACTTCATTTAGGGCTGGTAACCAATCAAGAAAAGACCACCAAGCATTTATGCTTCTACGAGAAGTGTTTCGGATCAAAGTATTCCATTTATGGGTGATAACCATTCAAGAAAACACCACAAAGCACTTATACTTCTATGAGAAGTGTTTCTAATCAGAGTAGTACATTTATGGATGGTAACCAATCAAGAAAACACCACAAATCATTTATATTTCTATGAGAACTGTTCGTAATCAAAGTATTTCATTTATTGGTGATAACCATTGAAGAAAACACCACAAAGCACTTATACTTCTATGAGATGTGTTTCTAATCAGAGTAGTTCATTTATGGATGGTAACCATTCAATAAAACACCATAAAGCATTTATGCTTCTGTGAGAAGTGTTTCTAATCAAAGTACTTCATTTATGGGTGATAACCAATCAAGAAAACACCACAAAGCACTTATGCTTCTACGAGAAGTGTTTCTGATCAATGTACTTCATTTATGGCTGGTAACCAATCAAGAAAACACCACCAAGCATTTATGCTTCTACGAGAAGTGTTTCGGATCAAAGTATTCCATTTATGGGTGATAACCATTCAAGAAAACACCACAAAGCACTTATACTTCTATAAGAAGTGTTTCTAATCAGAGTAGTACATTTATGGATGGTAACCAATCAAGAAAACACCACAAATCATTTATGTTTCTATGAGAACTGTTCGTAATCAAAGTATTTCATTTATTGGTGATAACCATTGAAGAAAACACCACAAAGCACTTATACTTCTATGAGATGTGTTTCTAATCAGAGTAGTTCATTTATGGATGGTAACCATTCAAGAAAACACCATAAAGCATTTATGCTTCTGTGAGAAGTGTTTCTAATCAAAGTACTCCATTTATGGGTGGTAACCAATCAAGAAAACACCACAAAGCACTTATGCTTCTACGAGAAGTGTTTCTGATCAATGTACTTCATTTTTGGGTGATAACAAATCAAGAAAACACCACAAAGCACTTATACTCCTATGAGAAGTGTTTCTAGTCAAAGTAGTTCATTTATGGATGGTAACCAATCTAGAAAACACCACAAAGCATTTATGCTTCTATGTGAAGTGCTTCTGATCAATGTACTTCATTTATGGGTAATAACCAATCAAGAAAACACCACAAAGCACTTATGCTTCTACGAGAAGTGTTTCTGATCAATGTACTTCATTTAGGGCTGGTAACCAATCAAGAAAACACCACCAAGCATTTATGCTTCTACGAGAAATGTTTCGGATCAAAGTATTCCATTTATGGGTGATAACCATTCAAGAAAACACCACAAAGCACTTATACTTCTATGAGAAGTGTTTCTAATCAGAGTAGTACATTTATGGATGGTAACCAATCAAGAAAACACCACAAATCATTTATGTTTCTATGAGAACTGTTCGTAATCAAAGTATTTCATTTATTGGTGATAACCATTGAAGAAAACACCACAAAGCACTTATACTTCTATGAGATGTGTTTCAAATCAGAGTAGTTCATTTATGGATGGTAACCATTCAAGAAAACACCAGAAAGCATTTATGCTTCTGTGAGAAGTGTTTCTAATCAAAGTACTCCATTTATGGGTGGTAACCAATCAAGAAAACACCACAAAGCACTTATGCTTCTACGAGAAGTGTTTCTGATCAATGTACTTCATTTTTGGGTGATAACCAATCAAGAAAACACCACAAAGCACTTATACTCCTATGAGAAGTGTTTCTATTCAAAGTAGTTCATTTATGGATGGTAACCAATCTAGAAAACACCACAAAGCATTTATGCTTCTATGTGAAGTGCTTCTGATCAATGTACTTCATTTATGGGTAATAACCAATCAAGAAAACACCACAAAGCATTTATGCTTTACGAGAAGTGTTTCGGATCAAAGTACTCCATTTATGGGTGATAACCATTCAAAAAAACACCACAAAGCACTTATACTTCTATGAGAAGTGTTTCTAATCAAAGTACTTCATTTATGGGTGATAACCAATCAAGAAAACACCACAAAGCACTTATGCTTCTACGAGAAGTGTTTCTGATCAATGTACTTCACTTATGGCTGGTAACCAATCAAGAAAATACCACAAAGCATTTATGCTTCTACGAGAAGTGTTTCGGATCAAAGTACTCCATTTATGGGTGATAACCATTCAAGAAAACACCACAAAGCACTTATACTTCTATGAGAAGTGTTTCTAATCAGAGTAGTACATTTGTGGATGGTAACCAATCAAGAAAACACCACAAATCATTTATGTTTCTATGAGAACTGTTCGTAATCAAAGTATTTCATTTATTGGTGATAACCATTGAAGAAAACACCACAAAGCACTTATACTTCTATGAGATGTGTTTCTAATCAGAGTAGTTCATTTATGGATGGTAACCATTCAAGAAAACACCAGAAAGCATTTATGCTTCTGTGAGAAGTGTTTCTAATCAAAGTACTCCATTTATGGGTGGTAACCAATCAAGAAAACACCACAAAGCACTTATGCTTCTACGAGAAGTGTTTCTGATCAATGTACTTCATTTTTGGGTGATAACCAATCAAGAAAACACCACAAAGCACTTATACTCCTATGAGAAGTGTTTCTATTCAAAGTAGTTCATTTATGGATGGTAACCAATCTAGAAAACACCACAAAGCATTTATGCTTCTATGTGAAGTGCTTCTGATCAATGTACTTCATTTATGGGTAATAACCAATCAAGAAAACACCACAAAGCATTTATGCTTTACGAGAAGTGTTTCGGATCAAAGTACTCCATTTATGGGTGATAACCATTCAAAAAAACACCACAAAGCACTTATACTTCTATGAGAAGTGTTTCTAATCAAAGTACTTCATTTATGGGTGATAACCAATCAAGAAAACACCACAAAGCACTTATGCTTCTACGAGAAGTGTTTCTGATCAATGTACTTCATTTATGGCTGGTAACCAATCAAGAAAACACCACCAAGCATTTATGCTTCTACGAGAAGTGTTTCGGATCAAAGTACTCCATTTATGGGTGATAACCATTCAAGAAAACACCACAAAGCACTTATACTTCTATGAGAAGTGTTTCTAATCAGAGTAGTACATTTCTGGATGGTAACCAATCAAGAAAACACCACAAATCATTTATGTTTCTATGAGAACTGTTCGTAATCAAAGTATTTCATTTATTGGTGATAAACATTGAAGAAAACACCACAAAGCACTTATACTTCTATGAGAAGTGTTTCCAATCAAAGTACTTCATTTATGGATGGTAACCAATCAAGAAAACACCACAAAGAATTTATGCTTCTAAGAGAAGTGTTTCTGATCAAAGTACTTCATTTATTAGTGCTAACCATTCAAGAAAACACCAGAAAGCTCTTATACTTCTAGGAGAAGTGTTTCTAATCAGAGTAGTTCATTTATGGATGGTAACCATTCAAGAAAACACCATAAAGCATTTATGCTTCTGTGAGAAGTGTTTCTAATCAAAGTACTCCATTTATGGGTGGTAACCAATCAAGAAAACACCACAAAGCACTTATGCTTCTACGAGAAGTGTTTCTGATCAATGTACTTTATTTTTGGGTGATAACCAATCAAGAAAACACCACAAAGCACTTATACTCCTATGAGAAGTGTTTCCATTCAAAGTAGTTCATTTATGGATGGTAACCAATCTAGAAAACACCACAAAGCATTTATGCTTCTATGTGAAGTGCTTCTGATCAATGTAATTCATTTATGGGTAATAACCAATCAAGAAAACACCACAAAGCACTTATGCTTCTACGAGAAGTGTTTCTGATCAATGTACTTCATTTAGGGCTGGTAACAAATCAAGAAAAGACCACCAAGCATTTATGCTTCTACGAGAAGTGTTTCGGATCAAAGTATTCCATTTATGGGTGATAACCATTCAAGAAAACACCACAACGCACTTATACTTCTATGAGAAGTGTTTCTAATCAGAGTAGTACATTTATGGATGGTAACCAATCAAGAAAACACCACAAATCATTTATGTTTCTATGAGAACTGTTCGTAATCAAAGTATTTCATTTATTGGTGATAACCATTGAAGAAAACACCACAAAGCACTTATACTTCTATGAGAAGTGTTTCTAATCAAAGTACTTCATTTATGGATGGTAACCAATCAAGAAAACACCACAAAGTATTTATGATTCTATGAGAAGTGTTTCTAATCAAAGTACTTCATTTATGGGTGGTAACCAATCATGAAAACACCACAAAGCATTTATACTTCTATGTGAAGTGTTTCTAATCAAAGTGCTTCATTTATGGGAGGTAACAAATCAAGAAAACACAAAAAGCATTTATGCTTCTATGAGAAGTGATTCTAATCAAAGTACTTCATTTATTGGTGATAACCATTCAAGAAAACAACACAAAACACTTATATTTCTATGAAAAGTGTTCTAATTAGAGTACTTCATTTATGAATGGTAACCAATCAAGAAAATACCACAAAGCATTTATGCTTTACGAGAAGTGTTTCGGATCAAAGTACTCCATTTATGGGTGATAACCATTCAAAAAAACACCACAAAGCACTTATACTTCTATGAGAAGTGTTTCTAATCAAAGTACTTCATTTATGGGTGATAACCAATCAAGAAAACACCACAAAGCACTTATGCTTCTACGAGAAGTGTTTCTGATCAATGTACTTCATTTATGGCTGGTAACCAATCAAGAAAACACCACCAAGCATTTATGCTTCTACGAGAAGTGTTTCGGATCAAAGTATTCCATTTATGGGTGATAACCATTCAAGAAAACACCACAAAGCACTTATACTTCTATAAGAAGTGTTTCTAATCAGAGTAGTACATTTATGGATGGTAACCAATCAAGAAAACACCACAAATCATTTATGTTTCTATGAGAACTGTTCGTAATCAAAGTATTTCATTTATTGGTGATAACCATTGAAGAAAACACCACAAAGCACTTATACTTCTATGAGATGTGTTTCTAATCAGAGTAGTTCATTTATGGATGGTAACCATTCAAGAAAACACCATAAAGCATTTATGCTTCTGTGAGAAGTGTTTCTAATCAAAGTACTCCATTTATGGGTGGTAACCAATCAAGAAAACACCACAAAGCACTTATGCTTCTACGAGAAGTGTTTCTGATCAATGTACTTCATTTTTGGGTGATAACAAATCAAGAAAACACCACAAAGCACTTATACTCCTATGAGAAGTGTTTCTAGTCAAAGTAGTTCATTTATGGATGGTAACCAATCTAGAAAACACCACAAAGCATTTATGCTTCTATGTGAAGTGCTTCTGATCAATGTACTTCATTTATGGGTAATAACCAATCAAGAAAACACCACAAAGCACTTATGCTTCTACGAGAAGTGTTTCTGATCAATGTACTTCATTTAGGGCTGGTAACCAATCAAGAAAACACCACCAAGCATTTATGCTTCTACGAGAAATGTTTCGGATCAAAGTATTCCATTTATGGGTGATAACCATTCAAGAAAACACCACAAAGCACTTATACTTCTATGAGAAGTGTTTCTAATCAGAGTAGTACATTTATGGATGGTAACCAATCAAGAAAACACCACAAATCATTTATGTTTCTATGAGAACTGTTCGTAATCAAAGTATTTCATTTATTGGTGATAACCATTGAAGAAAACACCACAAAGCACTTATACTTCTATGAGATGTGTTTCAAATCAGAGTAGTTCATTTATGGATGGTAACCATTCAAGAAAACACCAGAAAGCATTTATGCTTCTGTGAGAAGTGTTTCTAATCAAAGTACTCCATTTATGGGTGGTAACCAATCAAGAAAACACCACAAAGCACTTATGCTTCTACGAGAAGTGTTTCTGATCAATGTACTTCATTTTTGGGTGATAACCAATCAAGAAAACACCACAAAGCACTTATACTCCTATGAGAAGTGTTTCTATTCAAAGTAGTTCATTTATGGATGGTAACCAATCTAGAAAACACCACAAAGCATTTATGCTTCTATGTGAAGTGCTTCTGATCAATGTACTTCATTTATGGGTAATAACCAATCAAGAAAACACCACAAAGCATTTATGCTTTACGAGAAGTGTTTCGGATCAAAGTACTCCATTTATGGGTGATAACCATTCAAAAAAACACCACAAAGCACTTATACTTCTATGAGAAGTGTTTCTAATCAAAGTACTTCATTTATGGGTGATAACCAATCAAGAAAACACCACAAAGCACTTATGCTTCTACGAGAAGTGTTTCTGATCAATGTACTTCACTTATGGCTGGTAACCAATCAAGAAAATACCACAAAGCATTTATGCTTCTACGAGAAGTGTTTCGGATCAAAGTACTCCATTTATGGGTGATAACCATTCAAGAAAACACCACAAAGCACTTATACTTCTATGAGAAGTGTTTCTAATCAGAGTAGTACATTTGTGGATGGTAACCAATCAAGAAAACACCACAAATCATTTATGTTTCTATGAGAACTGTTCGTAATCAAAGTATTTCATTTATTGGTGATAACCATTGAAGAAAACACCACAAAGCACTTATACTTCTATGAGATGTGTTTCTAATCAGAGTAGTTCATTTATGGATGGTAACCATTCAAGAAAACACCAGAAAGCATTTATGCTTCTGTGAGAAGTGTTTCTAATCAAAGTACTCCATTTATGGGTGGTAACCAATCAAGAAAACACCACAAAGCACTTATGCTTCTACGAGAAGTGTTTCTGATCAATGTACTTCATTTTTGGGTGATAACCAATCAAGAAAACACCACAAAGCACTTATACTCCTATGAGAAGTGTTTCTATTCAAAGTAGTTCATTTATGGATGGTAACCAATCTAGAAAACACCACAAAGCATTTATGCTTCTATGTGAAGTGCTTCTGATCAATGTACTTCATTTATGGGTAATAACCAATCAAGAAAACACCACAAAGCATTTATGCTTTACGAGAAGTGTTTCGGATCAAAGTACTCCATTTATGGGTGATAACCATTCAAAAAAACACCACAAAGCACTTATACTTCTATGAGAAGTGTTTCTAATCAAAGTACTTCATTTATGGGTGATAACCAATCAAGAAAACACCACAAAGCACTTATGCTTCTACGAGAAGTGTTTCTGATCAATGTACTTCATTTATGGCTGGTAACCAATCAAGAAAACACCACCAAGCATTTATGCTTCTACGAGAAGTGTTTCGGATCAAAGTACTCCATTTATGGGTGATAACCATTCAAGAAAACACCACAAAGCACTTATACTTCTATGAGAAGTGTTTCTAATCAGAGTAGTACATTTATGGATGGTAACCAATCAAGAAAACACCACAAATCATTTATGTTTCTATGAGAACTGTTCGTAATCAAAGTATTTCATTTATTGGTGATAAACATTGAAGAAAACACCACAAAGCACTTATACTTCTATGAGAAGTGTTTCCAATCAAAGTACTTCATTTATGGATGGTAACCAATCAAGAAAACACCACAAAGAATTTATGCTTCTAGGAGAAGTGTTTCTGATCAAAGTACTTCATTTATTAGTGCTAACCATTCAAGAAAACACCAGAAAGCTCTTATACTTCTAGGAGAAGTGTTTCTAATCAGAGTAGTTCATTTATGGATGGTAACCATTCAAGAAAACACCATAAAGCATTTATGCTTCTGTGAGAAGTGTTTCTAATCAAAGTACTCCATTTATGGGTGGTAACCAATCAAGAAAACACCACAAATCATTTATGCTTCTAGGAGAAGTGTTTCTGATCAATGTACTTCATTTATTAGTGCTAACCATTCAAGAAAACACCAGAAAGCTCTTATACTTCTAGGAGAAGTGTTTCTAATCAGAGTAGTTCATTTATGGATGGTAACCATTCAAGAAAACACCATAAAGCATTTATGCTTCTGTGAGAAGTGTTTCTAATCAAAGTACTCCATTTATGGGTGGTAACCAATCAAGAAAACACCACAAAGCACTTATGCTTCTACGAGAAGTGTTTCTGATCAATGTACTTTATTTTTGGGTGATAACCAATCAAGAAAACACCACAAAGCACTTATACTCCTATGAGAAGTGTTTCTATTCAAAGTAGTTCATTTATGGATGGTAACCAATCTAGAAAACACCACAAAGCATTTATGCTTCTATGTGAAGTGCTTCTGATCAATGTACTTCATTTATGGGTAATAACCAATCAAGAAAACACCACAAAGCACTTATGCTTCTACGAGAAGTGTTTCTGATCAATGTACTTCATTTAGGGCTGGTAACCAATCAAGAAAAGACCACCAAGCATTTATGCTTCTACGAGAAGTGTTTCGGATCAAAGTATTCCATTTATGGGTGATAACCATTCAAGAAAACACCACAAAGCACTTATACTTCTATGAGAAGTGTTTCTAATCAGAGTAGTACATTTATGGATGGTAACCAATCAAGAAAACACCACAAATCATTTATATTTCTATGAGAACTGTTCGTAATCAAAGTATTTCATTTATTGGTGATAACCATTGAAGAAAACACCACAAAGCACTTATACTTCTATGAGATGTGTTTCTAATCAGAGTAGTTCATTTATGGATGGTAACCATTCAAGAAAACACCATAAAGCATTTATGCTTCTGTGAGAAGTGTTTCTAATCAAAGTACTCCATTTATGGGTGGTAACCAATCAAGAAAACACCACAAAGCACTTATGCTTCTACGAGAAGTGTTTCTGATCAATGTACTTCATTTTTGGGTGATAACCAATCAAGAAAACACCACAAAGCACTTATACTCCTATGAGAAGTGTTTCTATTCAAAGTAGTTCATTTATGGATGGTAACCAATCTAGAAAACACCACAAAGCATTTATGCTTCTATGTGAAGTGCTTCTGATCAATGTACTTCATTTATGGGTAATAACCAATCAAGAAAACACCACAAAGCATTTATGCTTTACGAGAAGTGTTTCAGATCAAAGTACTCCATTTATGGGTGATAACCATTCAAAAAAACACCACAAAGCACTTATACTTCTATGAGAAGTGTTTCTAATCAAAGTACTTCATTTATGGGTGATAACCAATCAAGAAAACACCACAAAGCACTTATGCTTCTACGAGAAGTGTTTCTGATCAATGTACTTCATTTATGGCTGGTAACCAATCAAGAAAACACCACCAAGCATTTATGCTTCTACGAGAAGTGTTTCGGATCAAAGTACTCCATTTATGGGTGATAACCATTCAAGAAAACACCACAAAGCACTTATACTTCTATGAGAAGTGTTTCTAATCAGAGTAGTACATTTATGGATGGTAACCAATCAAGAAAACACCACAAATCATTTATGTTTCTATGAGAACTGTTCGTAATCAAAGTATTTCATTTATTGGTGATAAACATTGAAGAAAACACCACAAAGCACTTATACTTCTATGAGAAGTGTTTCCAATCAAAGTACTTCATTTATGGATGGTAACCAATCAAGAAAACACCACAAAGAATTTATGCTTCTAGGAGAAGTGTTTCTGATCAAAGTACTTCATTTATTAGTGCTAACCATTCAAGAAAACACCAGAAAGCTCTTATACTTCTAGGAGAAGTGTTTCTAATCAGAGTAGTTCATTTATGGATGGTAACCATTCAAGAAAACACCATAAAGCATTTATGCTTCTGTGAGAAGTGTTTCTAATCAAAGTACTCCATTTATGGGTGGTAACCAATCAAGAAAACACCACAAAGCACTTATGCTTCTACGAGAAGTGTTTCTGATCAATGTACTTTATTTTTGGGTGATAACCAATCAAGAAAACACCACAAAGCACTTATACTCCTATGAGAAGTGTTTCTATTCAAAGTAGTTCATTTATGGATGGTAACCAATCTAGAAAACACCACAAAGCATTTATGCTTCTATGTGAAGTGCTTCTGATCAATGTAATTCATTTATGGGTAATAACCAATCAAGAAAACACCACAAAGCACTTATGCTTCTACGAGAAGTGTTTCTGATCAATGTACTTCATTTAGGGCTGGTAACCAATCAAGAAAAGACCACCAAGCATTTATGCTTCTACGAGAAGTGTTTCGGATCAAAGTATTCCATTTATGGGTGATAACCATTCAAGAAAACACCACAACGCACTTATACTTCTATGAGAAGTGTTTCTAATCAGAGTAGTACATTTATGGATGGTAACCAATCAAGAAAACACCACAAATCATTTATGTTTCTATGAGAACTGTTCGTAATCAAAGTATTTCATTTATTGGTGATAACCATTGAAGAAAACACCACAAAGCACTTATACTTCTATGAGAAGTGTTTCTAATCAAAGTACTTCATTTATGGATGGTAACCAATCAAGAAAACACCACAAAGTATTTATGATTCTATGAGAAGTGTTTCTAATCAAAGTACTTCATTTATGGGTGGTAACCAATCATGAAAACACCACAAAGCATTTATACTTCTATGTGAAGTGTTTCTAATCAAAGTGCTTCATTTATGGGAGGTAACAAATCAAGAAAACACAAAAAGCATTTATGCTTCTATGAGAAGTGATTCTAATCAAAGTACTTCATTTATTGGTGATAACCATTCAAGAAAACAACACAAAACACTTATATTTCTATGAAAAGTGTTCTAATTAGAGTACTTCATTTATGAATGGTAACCAATCAAGAAAATACCACAAAGCATTTATGCTTTACGAGAAGTGTTTCGGATCAAAGTACTCCATTTATGGGTGATAACCATTCAAAAAAACACCACAAAGCACTTATACTTCTATGAGAAGTGTTTCTAATCAAAGTACTTCATTTATGGGTGATAACCAATCAAGAAAACACCACAAAGCACTTATGCTTCTACGAGAAGTGTTTCTGATCAATGTACTTCATTTATGGCTGGTAACCAATCAAGAAAACACCACCAAGCATTTATGCTTCTACGAGAAGTGTTTCGGATCAAAGTATTCCATTTATGGGTGATAACCATTCAAGAAAACACCACAAAGCACTTATACTTCTATAAGAAGTGTTTCTAATCAGAGTAGTACATTTATGGATGGTAACCAATCAAGAAAACACCACAAATCATTTATGTTTCTATGAGAACTGTTCGTAATCAAAGTATTTCATTTATTGGTGATAACCATTGAAGAAAACACCACAAAGCACTTATACTTCTATGAGATGTGTTTCTAATCAGAGTAGTTCATTTATGGATGGTAACCATTCAAGAAAACACCATAAAGCATTTATGCTTCTGTGAGAAGTGTTTCTAATCAAAGTACTCCATTTATGGGTGGTAACCAATCAAGAAAACACCACAAAGCACTTATGCTTCTACGAGAAGTGTTTCTGATCAATGTACTTCATTTTTGGGTGATAACAAATCAAGAAAACACCACAAAGCACTTATACTCCTATGAGAAGTGTTTCTAGTCAAAGTAGTTCATTTATGGATGGTAACCAATCTAGAAAACACCACAAAGCATTTATGCTTCTATGTGAAGTGCTTCTGATCAATGTACTTCATTTATGGGTAATAACCAATCAAGAAAACACCACAAAGCACTTATGCTTCTACGAGAAGTGTTTCTGATCAATGTACTTCATTTAGGGCTGGTAACCAATCAAGAAAACACCACCAAGCATTTATGCTTCTACGAGAAATGTTTCGGATCAAAGTATTCCATTTATGGGTGATAACCATTCAAGAAAACACCACAAAGCACTTATACTTCTATGAGAAGTGTTTCTAATCAGAGTAGTACATTTATGGATGGTAACCAATCAAGAAAACACCACAAATCATTTATGTTTCTATGAGAACTGTTCGTAATCAAAGTATTTCATTTATTGGTGATAACCATTGAAGAAAACACCACAAAGCACTTATACTTCTATGAGATGTGTTTCTAATCAGAGTAGTTCATTTATGGATGGTAACCATTCAAGAAAACACCAGAAAGCATTTATGCTTCTGTGAGAAGTGTTTCTAATCAAAGTACTCCATTTATGGGTGGTAACCAATCAAGAAAACACCACAAAGCACTTATGCTTCTACGAGAAGTGTTTCTGATCAATGTACTTCATTTTTGGGTGATAACCAATCAAGAAAACACCACAAAGCACTTATACTCCTATGAGAAGTGTTTCTATTCAAAGTAGTTCATTTATGGATGGTAACCAATCTAGAAAACACCACAAAGCATTTATGCTTCTATGTGAAGTGCTTCTGATCAATGTACTTCATTTATGGGTAATAACCAATCAAGAAAACACCACAAAGCATTTATGCTTTACGAGAAGTGTTTCGGATCAAAGTACTCCATTTATGGGTGATAACCATTCAAAAAAACACCACAAAGCACTTATACTTCTATGAGAAGTGTTTCTAATCAAAGTACTTCATTTATGGGTGATAACCAATCAAGAAAACACCACAAAGCACTTATGCTTCTACGAGAAGTGTTTCTGATCAATGTACTTCATTTATGGCTGGTAACCAATCAAGAAAACACCACCAAGCATTTATGCTTCTACGAGAAGTGTTTCGGATCAAAGTACTCCATTTATGGGTGATAACCATTCAAGAAAACACCACAAAGCACTTATACTTCTATGAGAAGTGTTTCTAATCAGAGTAGTACATTTATGGATGGTAACCAATCAAGAAAACACCACAAATCATTTATGTTTCTATGAGAACTGTTCGTAATCAAAGTATTTCATTTATTGGTGATAAACATTGAAGAAAACACCACAAAGCACTTATACTTCTATGAGAAGTGTTTCTAATCAAAGTACTTCATTTATTGATGGTAACCAATCAAGAAAACACCACAAAGCATTTATGCTTCTAAGAGAAGTGTTTCTGATCAAAGTACTTCATTTATTAGTGCTAACCATTCATGAAAACACCAGAAAG